>JACEGR010004774.1:0-82526 GCA_014170235.1 Listronotus bonariensis | reverse complement strand
TAATTTAGAATTTGTTTACCACTTTTGTTTTTTTATATTCTATAATTAAATACAACCTTAAATTATGCAACAGCCTCTATAAAATAACTACTTTCTATCTAATCGTATAAAGTAAAATGTAAATGATGCATACACATTATGACAACCTTGGTAGGTGGTAAAAAGCTTTCCTCGCCTGAGGAGGTACCACCTCACTCACTCTTTAAAGGACCCGTCTTAACGGACGTTTCGGGTTCTGTGTGTGTGAGTCACTTTTTCTTTTTCCTTCTTTTTCTTTTCTTTTTTTCCTTTTAACCCCCCAAACTATGTACAAATGATGGCGGCACACCCAAAGGAAAATATTCCGGAGCTAAAATACCCCTCTATTCGGATCTTTGGGCGAGGGGTGCATCCAGGAGGCCTTAATCGAGAAGTTTAATTTCTTTTGCAAACATATGTGGGCTTAACACCAATATAAACTCCGTTCACCATCACCTTCAGTCATCTAAGCACCACATACTGTTTCTAACGGAAACACAAATAAGTTCTAAATCTTCAACCAGCCACCTTCTTTCCAGGCTACGACTTATTCGTCTTTTCGCCCACATGGTGGCGTATGTGCTTACGTCCGCAACGATCTGGCTTGTGCTCGAGTTTCCAATCTTGAATCAGGTAGGCCCGATATCCTTTGGCTCAAACTTTCCCTTAGGTCTTCAACTAAATTTATCTGCTGTTTGTACCGGTCCCCATCTAATAATTTCTATGTCGAATTCTTTGACTTTCTTTCAACAAAGATCGATAGCATAATTTCTCAGTTTCCATCGGCTGAAGTAATTGTGCTGGGACTTCAATGTCCATACTAAGGATTGGCTGGGCTCTTCAAAAACTGACCTCCAAGGCAGAGCAGCTGAAATCTTTGCAGTCAGTAACTCTCTTACCAACCTTATTATGGAACCCACCTACTTTCCTAGAGTCTCAAATCATAGTTCAAATCCCCTTGATCTCTTTCTTACTACCAACCGCGAACTCTATCAAACATCTGTCACAGCTCCCCTAGGTCCCTCAGATCATAGCTTAGTTACTATATCTTACCCTGCACATCCCGAGGTAAATGAATACATGCCACCACGCACCGTATGGCACTACAACTCAGCCGACTGGGATGGCCTGAGGGACTTCTTCTCCACTTACCCCTGGAATTCCATCTGCTTTTCTTCTCGTGATCCTTCTGAAATTTGCTATCAACTAACTGAATCAATTCAATTGGGCATTGAAACCTATATTCCACACACCATCAAGAACCCCAAACAATCCAATAACAAACCCTGGTTTTCCAAATCTTGTGATAAAGCTTGAATTTCAAAAGTTCAGGCTCACAAAAAGTTTCTACAAGATCCTAGTCCAGAAAACCGACAGGCCAGTATTGAAGCCAGAAACTACTACAATCAAACAATTTCTGAAGCCAAAGACTCCTTCGACAATCGTATTAAAAACAAAGTTCTTTCTTGCTCAAAGGGCAGCAAATCTTTCTGGTCCTTTGCGAAAAACATAAGCAGAAATTTTTGTACCAGTTCTTTTCCACCACTAACTTTGGAAGATGAAATTATTTCTACCGCTAAAGGAAAGGCAAAATTATTTGCTAAACAATTTGCTACCAATTCAACCCTTGACTCTCCCGTAAATCATCCAATTCCAGCGGTTACCCCAGTTTCTCATAAAATGCCCGATATTATTTTTAAGGTAAAACACATTAAGCGTATTCTTTCTTCCCTTAACACCAAGAAATCGTCTAGGCTGGATGGCATACCAGCAATCGTTTTAAAAAATGTGCTCCAGAACTTGCACCAATCCTAACTCGGCTCTTTCGAATTTCTTACGACACAGGTATCTTTCCGGAGAGCTGGAAAGCTGCACGTGTTTAACCTATTCCCAAGAAAGGATCTAAATCTCTTCCATCTAACTAAAGACCAATTTCAATTCCCTCAGTTCTTTGTAAAGTAATGGAAAAATTAGTTAATTCACAAAGTCCTAAGTACTTAGAAAAACACAAAATTTTGCATGACAGGCAGTATGGATTTCGCCACAAAAGATCTACAGCAGATCTTCTTTCCTTCGTATCACACTGCTGGAATAAGTCTCTGAGTTTCTAGGTGAGTCCCAGATCGTTGCTCTTGATATATTCAATGCTTTTGACCAGGTCTGGCATGCCGCACTTCTTAATAAACTTCCCTCCTGTGGTTTTTCAACTAAACTCTGTACTTGGCTCTCTAGTTATCTATCTGATCGGCGTATATCAGTTATTGTGGACGGCCATTCTTCGAGGTTTATTGGCTGGGCGAACAGTATATCAAATGTTCCTCGCCGATTCTGGTTAAACTGCAATATGTTGTAGTTTCTAGTACATCAAAAAGTAATAAAACATTTTTTTATCGGTCAATAAACACTTTAAAAAGGTGAAATGCACCCTGAAATCCACCTTCAAAATGTTTTTTTTACTTTCTTGAGAACGAATTAAGAACTTTTCGAAACTAAAATCATAATTTTTTTATTATTTATTTTATCATATTTTTATTCGAACATTTAATATGCCCCTATTTATTTTTTGTCAAGATATTTAAAATAAAATGATGGTGAATTTCGGGCATTTGACCCCTTAAAAGTGTAAGTGGCCGGTAAAAACGTATTTTTTGGTGTACTACAACATATTGTAGTTTCAGGCGAGAGACAGCCGGGATAGTTTCTTTGTCAGATGACCAGATCAAATACAGTTTTCCCAGCAAATAATATATAATATTGGGTACATACCAGTTTTTAGTATATTTCTAACTTCCGCTTTTCTGGGTCGCCCAGTGTTTAAATATTTAATTTTTAGTTGTTTGTTTTGATGTGTTAGCATTTTTGACCCTGTGAATTTTACTAATAGAAAATGTTGGATGGCCATATTTCCAAAAATATAAGAGATAGACAAATCAACTGTGGCTATTTAATGGTGATGTAATATACAGAGTGTTTTATTTTAAAAAAATATTTTATTAAGCCAATCATAACTCAAGGTTTAACGTCAAATTGTCTTAAATGAGTGACTTAATTAAAAGTTCGTAGAATAACTTTTTTGTAGAGCATTAAATTCTTTATTAAAATATTTAATGAGTAAAGTTTTTATCTATTTTTGTCTGAGAAAAAAAGGAAAAATTCCAAAATCCCATGTTATTTAAATGGGAAAAGCAACATTATTGAGGAACGGTTTTTAATCAGGAATATAGAGCATTTTTACATTTGACTTTTTTGAGACTATAAACTTAAAGTTCAGCTCAACATTTTTGTTTTCTTTTTTTTCAATATTTACCAACCTTATTAAATGTTTGCTATTTTATTCTGGGTGCTTACAATATTAAGAAACTTTTTTTTACCCAATGACTGTTGACAACATTGTCGCGAGAATATTTTTCAATATGGCGGACTTGTTTTATTTATTTATCTTATATTTTGTATTTCTTTGATTTTTCTTTTAATATCTGAGATGTTTTCCAAAATATATGTAATTTAATTGTTAAACAGTATTGCCGTCTGGCGGTTTTTTATATCTAGGTATATGAAAACCGCCGAAAATTATGGTTTATTTGTTATAACCGTTGGTTTTTATATATTATATTGATAAAAGCCGCCGTCCGGCGGTTTTGCTTCTAAAACTAATAAAAACCGCTGAAAAATAGTTAAAGTTAATCCAATCTTAATAATTATTTATTTTGCGTGTCATAAGCCGTTAGTTTTATTGTAGTTTTATTGTTTAATATTCTAGTTTAGTTAATAGCACCCTTTGGAAAAACAAATTGAAGTAGTATAGCGGGATGGGGACAGGCAAATAAAACCACTATTCTATTTATCCTAACGTTTTACGGCTGGGTTGTTACTTTATCAAGGGCCTATAATACATAATCTCCCATTTTTAAAAAGCAGTATGTGTTTAAGGTATTTTAAAAGGGCCGTGATTAATAACTATTACCATAGAGTAAGGAAATTATAAGAGTTATCATGGAATACCGGATTTAAGGACAGGTCATGCGAAAACTCCCAATATAATTTTATTCGTTTCTCGTTGAAATACCGCCAGTTAGTCATTTCAGTAAGCTTACGTGTCTCCCCACCGCTGATGTTACACGAGGCGAGGGTTCGACCGATTCATTTAAAGTGTAAACTGGAAAAATGACAAGCCTGCCGCCAAGCCTGCCGCAAAAGCGGTACGAAAATTTTAGCATGCCATGGTTTCTCTTATCCGTAGGTATGTTACTTTATGCTATTACCCATAAATTAAAAAAAAACTAAAAGGAAATAAGAAAAAACAAAAAAATGTTTAACTTTTTATAAGGATTTCTATTACCTTCTTATTTTTTGTCAATATTTTAAATTAAAATTATCCCTATTTTTTTTTTAATCAAAAAATCAGACAAATAAGGCCTTAAGAGCTCATATACATTTAAGCTTGCGAGCTTATTTGTTATTGACAAGGAGAAAATAACTTTTAAACTTTTGTGAGCAAATTTAATATATATTTTATTGTATATTAAAGTATAATATTAAAAATCAAGTCGCTTTAACACATTTTAAAATTACTTTGGAACTCTTAATATCCTTATTTGAACCAAGTAATAAATTATATTTACATTTACATTTTATCACAATTACATTTACAAAATCAAACTTTTTAATTTCAATCCGTATATCGTTAAAATGTTTGCGTTGGGAAAAAAATGTTGGTTTGATAACATAAGGTGCTTTTTATGTACCATCGTGCCAAAAAAAACTTGAACAACAAAATCCAGTTTATCCCCTGGTCTTATAATATATTATTATATTATATTTCAGGCAACAGCTTAACCCATTGTTAGTTTACATAATATTGCACATTTAACATAACCTAACCTAACTAAGTTTAAAAACAAAACAAGTTTATTCATTGCGTATTTTACAAGAAGACTTTGCGCCTTCGCGAAGGACACATATGGCGCGCTTGTGGCTGCTCCGGTTGTATCGGCAGCGTCGATCTCCGGAGTTAAGCAGTAAAGTGCGCGCCCATAACTTGGATGGGTGACCGGCGTTGTCGGTCTTGGGCAACTGCACGCGGTGTTCTGCTCGGGGGTGAACGAACGGACCGAGCAGCAATCATCCAAGTTATGGAATGAATGGTGTGTGAATGGGAAGGAGTAGGGGTCAAGGTACAATAAGCCTTCAGGCTGCAGTGCACCACCTAGGGGGCGGTCGTCGGGCATGGGTGGGATGACCCCGAGAGGGCGAAAAAAATAAAAGGACACATATTCGCGAAAGCAAATACCATTATAATACAATGCGATGGCAACGCATGAGACAAAGTATTCACTCATTGTATCAATGGTTGCTCGCAGGTGTTGACCGTGGTACGATTATACGTCTTCTTTTAACTTTCTGAATTGGCAGTATGTGCTTCCTTTTTTGGTTTTAATGTATTTTGGCAAAGCTACAGTATGACCCAGTAAATTCTCTCCATCGAGCAAAGGAAGTTTTTTTTCTTTTGACCAAATGACCTTATGGTCGAGCCGCCCCTGGTAATGGCAGTGAGTAATGAGCCATATTACCTGTTTAAAATCACATTAATAATGTATATAGCTTTAAACAGTCAAAGCAAAAACCAATTCCCCAACTATTTTAAATATAGAAACATTATTATTCATCTAACAGTGCTTTTCTTTAATGCCCCCTTCCCTTTTATTTTTTGAACTGATTAATTTAAAAAAGTAAAATTTTGGGATATAAAATTTTGCATAAATGCTATATTTAAATCTGAAATTAATAGATAAAAATTTCGCTTGGCCGCCATCTTGTAAAAAAATAAATAAATGAAGGATGGTCTTGTGACACATCATTCCAAAACTCCTGACGAGTACTTTATAATTCCAAAATATAAAGTCAATACTTTTACCTAATTCAAAATGGCGGCACATTAAAAATTACCCAAATACCTGATTTGGATGGCCATATTTCCTAAACTAATAAAGTCAGATGTACTAAATGTGGTATTTTCATAAAGGGTTTTTAAAGATATTTTAATTGGTTATATAATATACAAGGTATTTTAATAAAAAGTATATACATTTTTTTACCCTTTATATTATCACCAGTATTACCATTAAAAAGATCATTAAAACAGCTTTAAGAAAATACCATATTAGGTACATCTAACTTTATTAATTTCTGGAGATATGGAAATCGAAATCAGGTATTTAGGTAATTTTTAGTGTGCCGCCATTTTAGGGTCATCATATGAAAACTTGTTTATCCAGGACCAAGATCGTTTAATAGGTAAGGTTGCCTCGTAAGCCTTGTAACGGTCGTCAGACCAATGATAACCTACGGGTCAATTGCCTGGGGTGCAAAGACGCTACAAAAGACGGCAATAAGGCAATTACAAAGTATACAGAGACTCGCTTGTCTATGTATTACGGGGGCCATGAAATCGACCCCTACTGCAGCACTGGAAGCGTTGCTTAATCTACCGCCACTTCACATCTACATACAGGGTGAAGTGAAAGCGGTACAATACCGTCTCAAACAAGGCCAGAGTCCTATCATAAGACAGGAAAGGGCCATACAATGGAGATTCAAGGAGGACCAAGAAGTCAACTCAGTGTGTGAGATGCCTTCCAGACAAAATGGTACCAAGCTACTGGCTAAACAAAGGTTTTCAAACTTTAATACCAGACAGAAAGGACTGGGTGGCAGGGCCTCCCATTAAAGCCGACCTAATCTGGTATACAGACGGCTCCAAAACAGACCAAGGAGTTGGAGCAGGCATATATGGGGACAAACCAAGGACGAAAATAAACTTGGGTCTCGGACAATACCCTACTGTGTTCCAGGCCGAAATTGTAGCCATAGAACAATGTGCTAGGGAAATCATCAGAAGGAGCTATGAGGATAAAACCATAGTAATCTATTCGGACAGCCAGGCAGCCATCAGGGCACTCAGTTCATGCAAAATCAGCTCCAAGCTGGTGCGGGACTGCGTAATTGCCCTGGAAGAGGTGGGTGCGTCCAACAAGCTAACCATTGCCTGGGTACCAGGACACGAAGGCCACGAAGGCAATGAAGAAGCCGATAAATTGCCAAAGAAGGGGGCTGGTAGGACAATGGTAGGTCCTGAGCCCTACTGTGGTATTCCATCATGCCAGGTAAGGTCATCCATTAGATCATGGATTATGAGGGAATCACAAGACTGTTGGAGGAGAACACCAGGACAGCGTCAGGCGAAAGTGTTCATCAAGGCTTACTCGCCAGAATTTACAAAAGACCTTCTGAATTATAACCGGAAGGCAGTAAGAATAATAGTGGGTCAACTGACAGGTCATTGCAGACTGAATAAACACATGGAAACTATGGGCCTGGCAGAAGAAAACCTATGTAGGTTCTGCCAGGAGGAGGAAGAAACCGCAGAACACGTATGGTGCTACTGCGAAGCCCTTTGTCGTCTGCGGTTTGCAAGGCTGGGTGAAGAAAAACCTAAAGCGGCAAGATATACCAAGGGGCCAGTTTCAAGCTTGTGGAGTCTGATTAAACAGACCGGCTTAGATAGCGTGCTCTAACCTATGGACGGAGGACACACAATAAACCTGAGCAGGTTGCAGTGTTAGAGGATATGCAATCCACCTCCTAATCTAATCTAATCTAAGCCTTGTAACATGGCGGACCATACGTCACATATGTATTTTGCTCATTATTTAATGAAGTTTTTAACAGTGTAGTTTGTGTTTTTTGTCAATATTAAAGAAATACTTTTAAATACTGTTAATTCCAGTTATTACCGTAACTTCTTTATTTCCTATTAATAAATTATTGATTATTCTAGCTGATTTTTAAATATTGTATATCGCGCTCTTTCGCCCTCATAGCATTATCCGTCTAGACATGCCTTTAAGGAAATCCGGACAAAATCCGAAGGTCAAATTTTTAGCAAACTCCACATTATCTTGGTGAAATAGCAAAACTCGTAACCATTAATACTCGGAAAATAATATAAATAAATCCATTGATGATTCTCCGAATTTTTGCTGTTGACTTTGGCAAACTGCCGCGCCACGTCGCGCATGCCAAACAGGCAAGCGATTGACGATGGACGATTTTTACACTAGTTTATTATTTTTTATTTTTTGATGTTTGGTTCTTAATGCTTTCGTTTAGTTGTTTTTGTCGTTTATAAAGACAACTACTCTAAAATTAGGACGTTAGTGAAAAATCTGTCCGGACGCACTTGAAGTAGTAAAAATCTGGTCATGTCCGGTAAACCTACGCCATTTTGTATTAGGTAAAGGTATTGACTTTATATTCTAGGGTGGTAAAGTACAAGTCAGGAGCTTTAAAATGATATCACAAGACCTTCCTTTCCATTTCATTTTTTTTCCAAGATGGCACTCAGCCGCCATCTTAAATTTTTATCTGTCAATTTCACTCTAAAACATAGCATTTATGCATCAATTTCATATCCCAAAGTTTGACTTTTTAAATTGATTCATTTAGAAAATAAAACATTAAAGAAATGCACTGTATATTCAGAATCCAGAGAAAGAAAAACAAGCTTTTTAAATAATTTATTTAAGTGATTCTTATTGCAATATTATTTATGTTCTGTATAAATGTCAACCTTAGTTAAAAGGGTTTTATTTAAATAATAATTTATAGAACATACTTTTGTTTGATCTACTAGCTCTTCATTTAAATACTTGGCATACCCGCAGGTTAACAACGGATGAAAATACTGCCCTCAGATAACCCTTTGCTTGATAATATTAAGGCTCTTTTTAATTAAAAGTGTTGTGGAGTTTATTATCTTCCATAAGATAGGCTTATCTACGGCTTCTATTATGACAGGGATTCAAAAAGGGGTTTTAACTTTAAAAATTGGCCCGCATACCATTGTTTTATGTGATGCTTAAGGTAGATAAATGCCTTTTATGTTTTACAGAAACTAATTTGAAATTTTTCCCTAAAAATGTAAAATGGTTTAACTAACAAAAAGTAACAAAAAAATTACTACATTCCTTAGAATTGTTATACATGTTGTGGATTCAAAAGATATTTCTACAACATTAGTTAATAATCTTAGATCCAAATGAGATGCTGTCTTTACCTATCTGTTTACCGAATACAAGCTGTTGGGTTGCCTAAAAAAATTAGGGCAAGGCCATGACCAATAAAAAATAACTAACTTTTAAAGTTTTTGAGTGACCCTGTATAATGTCAATTTTTATTTTTTATTATACATAACAGCACTTGTAAATTTTTTAATTTTATACTTAAAAAAAATTGTACATTCTGTATTATTTAAAAATTTATATTTTAATAACTAGCACACATACGTATTTAAATATATAGGGATTGTCATTATACAAGGTGTGTCAACAATTTTAAGGTTATGTTTTTAAAATTAAATATGTCCTTGACGTAATTTTTTAGGGAAAACCGTGGCGATACCTTTGTTTAAATACTATCTTTAATATAACACAGTTTTTATCCGGTAAACAGATGGGTGAAGGTCGCCTTCTCGTACTATAAGATGTTCACTGACAATGCGTAAAAAAAACGGTCTTCGCCTGTAGAATATTAAGATAGAGATTAAATAAATAATTTCGTCATGTAAACAAGCTGACCCACCAAACAGTGTATCGATATGTGTACAAAAGTGGCAAAATTAGTATTTTCTTAACAACTTTAAGGTATAATATGTGTAAGAATGTGTTAAATGTATAATAATATTAAAGTCTTGCTTTCTGTATTAACAAAACGTTATACCCTACCTAATTATTAATAGCAAAACTGTTTTAGTGCACTAAATGATATGACTTTTTTTTCAGATATCCCTATCGCCCAATGCACTGTGCATTGGTCCCGCTTTCTTGTTGCTTTACTCTTAGCTGAACCGTGTTAAAATAAAAGTACCAACTTAAAAATAACCCTGTATATTCTGGGACACCCTGTATATAAATAGACTCCACTATATTATTATCTTAAAAATGAATTTCAAGTAACAAACAGTGATGATTCCAACCAAATTAAGTCTAAAATTCCATTAGGTATTTCGAGTGTCTATTTTAATTCCATCAAACGTTACAATGGAAACAAGACAAAAGAGCAATAGAGAAGGCTTAAAGCAAAAGAACTTAAATGCTTCTGGATGCTTGCAGGGATAAAGGAATAATGTGTCGTGTCAGTTTAAGCCTTCAATCAACCTAATCTTCTAATTAAAGAGATACGTCACCGTTCGGATGTAATTATTTTTCCAGAATTGACGGATTTTATTATTACATTCTATTACATTGCTATTTTCTTTTGGATTACTTAGAAATCTATGGTAGAACTTAAATATACAGGGTGTCCAAGAATATGTTGGCAATTTTTCGGATTTATATAGAACATGTAAAATAATTGTGACAAGTTCCTATAATTTTTGTTCCTAAAGCCCATTTTTACAGAAATTTGTGCCCTTAAGAGGACGCCGATGAAAATCGATTTTTCCTAAATAACTTTTATAATACTTGCTGTAATAAAATTCCTTTTAATATAATAAATGCAAGTAATGAATCTTTAAAATGCTTTTCATGTAAAACATTTGCCTTCATTAGTTTGTCTTACCAATCTTTACACAATAGTGCTAATTATTTTACACCCTGTATAATAAAGAAACGAAGGCAAATGTATTAGAAGGATATCATTTTAAAAAGTCCTTGTGTGTGGGTCGTTGCTTTTCGAATTACCACCCCTTAAAGTCCAATTTTTTATTGCTAGTTTTCTAAATTGTTTGCCTAAACCAAAAGCGATATGGCCTATATAAGGAGCATAGACTTCGTTGATTCGGCTCCTATCATTTTGGTAATAATTCACATTAATTATGTCCTGCTAGAGGGCTCTTTACCCACATTGAAAATTATTTTTGTTACATGTACGTACGTAAAAGGTTTTGTTCATTTAACTTAAAAAATCCCAATCGTTTAGATGTAAATCATCTTTAAAATACGAGGCGTGTTTTTAAAATTAGCCACCGCAGCGCTGCGGTCGCCCTTTCGCGCATGCGCGCTGTGTAACTACATCTATTGGGAAGCCACACACGCCATTACGAAACCATCCGATCGAGTCTACATCTGTTTGCGTGATTTTAATATGCCCCCATTCATTG
This sequence comes from Listronotus bonariensis, assembly GCA_014170235.1. Classification (NCBI taxonomy): domain Eukaryota; kingdom Metazoa; phylum Arthropoda; class Insecta; order Coleoptera; family Curculionidae; genus Listronotus; species Listronotus bonariensis. The sequence goes on along the minus strand of JACEGR010004774.1, from coordinate 71,350 downwards.
AGAATCCCGCCGACTCTGAAGTGCGTGCTGTAATACGGTTTCTCTGTGTTGAAGGCTTCAAATCAGTTGACATTCTTCGCAAAATCAGTGAATTGTATGTTGACGATGACTGATGAAATGGCGCGAAAATGGGTTAGGGCCTTTAAAGATGGCTGCACAAACATCATCAGATAATCGGTAATGACTAAAGGTTTTCCACTTCATTTCTCATTATGAATGTTTATGCCGCCATTTTTAAAGGCCCTAATCATTTCCGCACCATGACATCACTTATAATGTTTTCACTATACATTTCACTGATTTAGCTATAAATATCAACTGATTTAAAGCCATGAATACAAAGAAACCGTATTACAGCACGCAAGCTAATCGACGTCGAATTGGCCTTCTATATTGATAAAAGCTAAATCATTTATATATGTATAACAAAAATACCACGTCTATAGTATTCACATAACCAAATTTAATTATTTTGGAAAGAACCCACATTTCATTGCAGACCCACTTCTATAAATCTAATAACTTACTTTAATACACAACAACTCTAAAAATATTAGTGTCAATCCATCAGTCTGGTCTCAGAAATCTGGAAAAGTCAGCTTTTTCTAATGACTTATCAGTGATTCAACATACTAACTGAATCCGTGGAAATTATTCGGTCTTAAGTAACGACAAAGCGAGACTGTCGCGTTGGCGTATCACGAAAGCTTTACACGTAGGTGTTCTTTGTCAAATATCTACTTGCTAGTGTTTAAACACGCAGGAACTCAATGAAAAGCATTGAGATGACACGGCATGTATATTATCTTTGTTTTCGATACTTTTTATTTGAAGTATGCTTTGGTGCATAATTGGGTCACTATACATGTGTTGACGTAAGTTGGCGTCATATGGGAAACTTTTATTTTTATTATTGGTTTTACAAAAAAAAGTTATTTTTTTATAAAAAGTTCTGCATGGTGCAAAACTTAAATTAAAGGGACCATCATATCTTGGTACTGGTAAATGAGTTTGTTTGTTAGATAATCGTTCGCCAGGTAACTTTAAAAGGATTTCTTAAAATTTTGCTTTTTACTTTTAAGGAGCTTTTTAAATTGACAAGAAAAATGGCAAAAATCGGCCTATTTGTTTTTATAGAAATTAGAAATATTGACAAATTAAAAAAACTTTCCAGAGGTACCTCGAAAATAATGTAAAGAAATATTGGTTTTTAGGATCGGTGCACTAAGTTTAAAGTTTTGATGGTCATCGACTTTAAATACGATAGTTATGGAAAAAGATCTTAAAAAATTAAACTTTCGTAAGAGTCATGAATAAGGTGGTTACTCCGAATCTTCGTTAATTTTGCTCCGATACAACTTAAATTATTATACAGTCTTTTAAAAATATTTTTTATCTAGCAAATTATTAAGAAAAAGGAAAAAAAATTAAAAACCATACCCCACCTAAATTAAATTGGTCTGTCAGTCAGCAGCCATAGATAATCGCCATTTTTTGCTTGAATAGAGAATTATTGCAAGTTGCCTTATTACCATCGGGTATTATTTATACCGGCCTTAATGAAAAATAGTGCTTGTACTCATAATTTAGAGTTAGTGCAGACTATATTGACAGTACTAATAATTAAAAAAAAATTAAGGTAAAACACAGCGATTGGCAGTTTTTCTTTCGTGATTTGTGACAAACCCTTTTGTTTTACACAACGTTTTAAGTATTTTTAACCTCTAACAATTTGACTATTTTGTGGTCGACAGCTGTTCGGCTACACAAACAGTTTAGAAGTTAACATAAGACCAAAATTAGGTAAGTCCTAAAACCGGCATCGGCATAAATAAAGCCAGGCACTATCCCTATTAAGGGAGTCCTTATCCCACCACGCATCTGCGCAAGCTCAGATGTTATAATAAGGCCGGTATTATTAGGGTCTGGCCTTATTTCACTGTGCAATATTTCTCTAATAAATTCAAAAAGTTTTATTCCTTAATTGAGGAAATAACGTATCATTACCTAAGTAGAATTTGCGATTACGCGCAAACATCTGGGTTAATTAAACTGAATGTTGTTTCTTATTTTTCCAAATCCCCATTCACGAAATCTAATTATTTTTATATCTCTTGAGCGTTGTTGAGCTCTATTAAGTAGTATTGCTCTATATATTTTCGAGGGGTAAATTGCTTTTGCCCTTATTTATCTTGATGTGGTTTTAAAATAATCTTCCTATTACTGGTGTATTTAAATCAAAAAGAATAAATAAAACAAACTAACCTAAAAAAGATTTAACATATTATTTACACTTTTTATTTGATCTACTTTATTACTTGGAAGTGTTTTTAAATTTATCATATTTTTAACTATATACACTGCTTGTCCAAATTCAGGACTCCCCTCCTAACTTTTGAATTGTTTGGTATTTTTTATGAAAGTTTAAGGGCTTTAGTGAGACAACATAAATCAAATTTTAGGTAGGAAATGACAGATATAAATGTCAAACTGACAGTTGGGCGCCATTTTAAAAAGAAAAATTAAATAGAAAGGGGGTCTTGTGACACATCTTTTAAAGCTTCTGACAAGTAGGTACTTTAATACCCCAGAATATAAAATCAATACTTTTACGTGCTGCAAAATGGCGGTACTTTGAAAATTATCCAAATACGTCATTAAGATGGCCGTATTATACTTAATGTGGTATTTTAAGCTCCTTTAATGATTTATTTAATGGTAATAATGGTAATACTATACAGGGTATTTGTCATTTCTTGTGTAAAATTTGGTTTAAGTTGTTTTACTTAAGTTCTCAAGCACTGCATTTAAATAACAGAATTTCGTATTATGGTAAGTTTATTGTGGTGTAATTTAAATTATCCATTAGGGAACATAAATATTACAGGGTGTTGCCACTTTTTTTTTTTTTTTTGTAAAGAATACCGGAAAGTGTTTAATAAAATTATTATAAAATTAATAATAAATTTAAACTATACTTTCAATACACCATTTTTCGGAATTGTTTGTTCAATGAGAGATTTAATAAAAATTTTAAAATTTTACAAAAGTGGCCAGAAAACTGAAACATGCAAAATTAAATTATATTTCGTTTTTACTGCTCTTTTATTATTTTCCGGTCCTCTTTTGGTGCAACAATTCGGCCATAAACGGTTTTGTTAATTTGGGGATTGCAGTTTTTCATTAGGCTCCTGGCGACATCTGCTTTTATTGGGAGTCAAATTAAATTCGGTATAAATAAAACCCTTTTTGATTGCCTTGTGATTGGTGATTCAATATTCACACTCAGAGTTAAAGTGTACAGGGTGCTACAAAATGTAGTTAAGGAAATTTAAGGGCAGATTCTAAAGCCGGCTGTCCATGAGAGCGGTTTTCCGCTCGCGGATGATAAATTCAACGTTGTGAGTGGTAAGTGCAAATTTAAAATGCTTTTCCCGCCAATCACAACGCTCAATTATCATCCGCGAGCGGAAATCCGCTCTCATGGACAGGCGGCTTAATATTGTGAATATGAACACAAGCTTATGTAAACATGGATCCGCACAGTTATTCTTATGATACAGGGAGTTAAACTTAAACTAAAAAAATAATCGAGATAACACCTTCAAATTATATCGAAACGATACCCCACTTGGCATGTTACATAATTTAAGAAAATATGATAAACATTAAGAATTTTGAATTGCTGCCAGAGTTGTAAGCACCTTCGGTAAAAATGTGATGAAAGTTACTATTTTTAAATTGTCAATTTTAAACTCAAAAGTAGCCTTGGAGTGCTATAAATTTTTAATAAACATATATTAGATATATACAGGGTGGCCCACCATATTCGACACGGTCTGTAGCTGGATAACCATGAGCTTTTTAAAAAAGTAAATACTGAAACATATACAGGTCGGATAAGACCATAGTATAAAATTATTTTAGTCTATACAGGGTGTCTCAAAAAGTGTGGCGTATCAAAGTTATATTTTTTTAATGGAATATTTTATGACGGTTTTAGATTGTACATAAAAAAATAACTCAAGTAGTTTTTTTAAGCAACTATTAAGGTTATCAGATTGTTTCTCCTGGAATATTTTTAGGATTAACTCTAGACTAAAGTAAACCATTTTTTCACATCCTACCAGTATTATATCATCTTGTTGTTGTAGAAGAAGGGTTTTAATTTAAAATCATTGAAATTTCTTTTAAACTGACTTAAACACTAGTAATCAATAAATCAATAAATGGTCGTTGTTATTTTCTTAAGAAAAATTTTAATGGCTGCTATGTCAGAGCCAACTTTAATTTAAATAAACATTTAGACTAAAAATTTGTAAAAACAGATTTTACTAAAAAGCACAAAAGATAGGTATAGGTAACCTATACACCATTTGAAAGAGTATTTTATTTGTCATCATGTGACGTAAAAAAACAGGGTGTTCCATTTAAAATAAGAGACATATGGTTATTTGATTTTCTGAAAAATTGAAATTATTTTTGAACACCCTGTACAATATTTGATCTTGATTTGACCTACGTATAATATGGCAGACTTTTCTAATCTTGATACACATTTTAAAGTTTAAAGTGTTAAAAGTGTTAAAGTAAAATCAATTTCATTTTTCAAAAAAATCAAATATCACAAAAACGAATAAAATTAGACACTTAGTACTATAAACAAACTTGAGTTATTTTTTAAAGTAGAATCTAAAACCGTTATAAAATATAGGGTGTTTTATTAAAAAAATAAAACTTTTGATACGTCACACTTTTTGAGACACCCTGTATAGACTAAAATAATTTTATACTGTGGTCTTATCCGACCTGTATATGTTCCAGTATTTACTTTTTAAAACCCTATGGTTATTCAGCTACAGACCGTGTCGAATAAGGTGGGCCACCCTGTATTTTTAAACGCCCGCCTTTTTTTTAAATCATGGATTACAGTGCTACGGGTTAAATAACTTCTATTTATATCTACAGTACGCATGCCAAATATCTTGTTTTCTGTAATTTTTGTCATATTTTTCTACGTTCCATTTGCACTATTATTATTAAGGACCGGATTATATGCTACATAAAAGCTTAAAATATGCATAATATATGCATTTTTTTATCAGAAATATTTGTTCAGGTGCCACTTGAAAAGTCCCCTTATTAGGTTAATTTAATTAAGATCGAAATAAAAATTTTTAATCAATCTGCCAAACTTAATTAAAATCGGATAAGGAAAGCTTAGGATATTAATAAAAAATCAGTTTTTTTTGTTTTAAGTTTTACACCCTATACCTTTTTTTTTTCGTAGTTTGTAATGTAGAATCTGCCCTTACATTCTCTAACACCCTGTAAAACTTGGCTCTGTTTAGTACAATTTTAAAATCAAGATGGCAATTTTCCCAAACTACAACATCGTGTCATTAATCGCATTAACTTTTAATCACATTAAAGCAACTAACAAATTGCGTAATTCCCTAAGCTTGCTATAAACCCATAGATCCTTTAGATTTCTAATGCCTTCTGCCTATAATAAGATCAAAGACTAATCTTGTACGTCCTGTGTAGAACAGGCTAAAATAAAATAAATGAATACGGCATTATCTGCTGGGAGAAAATAATTTTGTTTTGTGTAATTTGGGAAGTTCTGTCATTTAATGAAATAGATAAATCAGGAGGTATCTTTTATTTTAATTTGACATACCACAGGTTTTTAGTTTTAGCTCTAAAAATCACGTTCGTTCGTTCTCGGTAGTGACGTTGGAAGGGAGCTCATACCGGGCTCTCACGTGGAATCGTGCATGGAGGATGTAGAAGACGTTCTGGTGCCCAGAGGAAGATAGAAAACTCACTGCTAAATTGAAAAGGCATCTTTTTTCTGAAGCTAGGCGCTGTGAGGAAAGATTCCTATAACCTGATGTTTTTCTGTTTGGCGCACTGCACGAGGTATTCATCAATGGCGGAGAATAGAGGCGGGCCCTGCAGGTGACTACAGTACTGAAAAAAACCGGTTATGCGCGATACCAGTAGCAGCTCTTGGGAAGATGGCCGCAATTTATGCATTTCATAGCTTTGTTATTGATATGTGCTAGGAAGTTCTGGGAGCTACAAAGCTCGACTATTCAGAAGTTCCAGAACAAAGTCCTGAAAGCTTATAAGCGACATCGCTTATATGACCGGAAGGGAGAGAGCTGGCGATTCACTAGCATGAAAGCCATAAACAAGCAAGCAAGCTCTAAAAATATCCAAAATAATTTTATTACTTTTTATTTTTGAGTTTTAAGCAATGATGTTGTAAGGAAATTTCAGGATCACAGAAATGCACCAAAGTACAGGGTGTTTCATTTTCGATGGTTTTACGGGATCTCTTGGAAACCGTAAGGAATATCAAAATTCTAATATAGGACTCTAAAAAGTGAATTAAAAAAAATTAAAAATACAATTTTAATTTTTAATGATATATTAAGTTAGGGTAGCCAAGCCCAAAAAAAAGTTGACATTGAAAAATACTATTTTATCATTTTCTGTCAGGGCCTTCTATAAAAAGAAAAAACAAAAATTTATGAACACATGAAACAAAATATACGTAAACAAAATATCTATAAAGAAAGGTTCATTAGCACTCGGTTGAAATTATTTTAATCTAATAAAATAAAATCTTAACAAGACGCCAGACTGGCTCATAGTCTATTATAGCTTCTACCTATATATATATATATATATATATATATATATATATATATATATATATATATATATATATATATATATATATATATATATATATATATATATATATATATATATATATATATATAGGGAGTATGCCCTGACAAACTTTAAGCTTTTACAAATTAACGAAGGTCTACAGCACACGGGCTCTTATTTTGTATATTTTATTGAAATATTATGAATTTTTTTCTATTTGTCCTACAAATCTTTATATTTTGTAACTCGTAGTACGCAGGGTGTTAAGTAAGTTTTGAGATATTTTGTAACTAAATGGTGTAGAAAAGTAACATTGATGTTTTGTGTTTGTACATGTCATGACATGTCGTAGTCCTACATAGTTATTAGTAAACTATCAGTTTTACGCCAGTTCGTGTCCAGCGATTTTAGCGCAATGGCGTTGTGGACGACTATCGAGTGCCGTGCAATTTTGAAATATAACTTTTTATGTGGGTTATTTCCAAAACAGTGTTTAGAAGAAATAAAGCCTATACTTGGTGATGACTGTTCATCTCCTGCGACCATATACAGATGGTACAAACAATTTCAGCGGGGCTCGTTTTCGCTTGAAGACGCCTCACGCTCGGGTCGACCATGTGAAGTAGTTACCCCAGAAAACATATCTGCCGTCCAAAAGCTATAGAAACAAACCAACGAATTACCTATCGACAGTTAGAAGAGACATTGAACATTAGACATTACACACGATCATACATGAGAACTTGGGTTTTAGAAAAATTTGTACTCTTTGGGTTCCACACAAGTTAACTCCCAAGCAGCAGACACAAAGAGTGAATTGGTGTAAAAAATGATGTCCAAATTCCAGGAGGGTAAATCTAAAGACATAGTGTCGATCGTCACCGGAGATGAAACTTATCTTTATTATTACGACGTCCCAACTAAACAACAGAATAAGATATGGATTCTCGAAGGTAAAGAAACTCCGACAGAAGTTCGCAAATCAAGATCTGTAAAAAAAAATAATGATAGTTGTTTTCTTTTGTTCAAGAGGAATAATTGAACGTGTTGTGCTCCGAGAACAGAAGACCGAAAATGCTCTCTGGTATACTACAGTATGCCTTTCAAAACTTATAGAAAAGTTAATAGTGATTCGCCCAAACTCGCAACCCGCTAGCTGGTACCTTATTCATCATGACAATGCCCCACCTCATCGAGCTGAACTTAAGAGTCAATTTTTGACAGATGCAGGCTTGAGACTTTTGGAACATCTGCCTTATAGCCCCGACTTGGCGCCGTGTGACTTTGGGTTGTTTCCTTTGTCAAGAGCCAACTGAAAGGACAAAAGTTTAAAACTGAAGACGCGATACTGGAGGCCTGGGATAAAATATACGCTGAAATTTCAAATGAAAAGTGGAAAGCTATTTTCAGTGACTGGTTTGTTAAAATGGAAAAGTGTATTCAATGTGGTGGAAATTATTTTGAAAAAATCAAATAAATGTACATATATCTCAAAACTTTTCGAACACCCTACGTTAAGTTATTCCAGAACCTACAAGTTTATAAGGTAAAAGAAAGTTGTACTTATCTGTTTTTTTTAAGTTACATTTTGTTTTCCAAAACTTAATTTTAAAAGTAATTAAAAAGAGTGCTACTAGAATTATTTGCCTAAAATCTAACTGTAAGTTATTGATGCAGGAAATTAAACAGTTTAATTTATTTCCACTTGAGCTCATTGATCTTTTGCTCAGTGTATCCACTAAAGATAAATGTTTGCCATTATTGAAATGGAAAAGGCCATCGTGGATTGATTAATTTAGATTGGAGAAATATTTATTTAAACTCTCATATGCAGAATAGTTGTAAATAATATTTATGAAGATAAAGATAATAGTATTTTTTTTTGACAATTTGTTTTTTTTTAAGAAAATGGTTATAATATACACAATATCTAAATTCTTATAAAATTTTAGTAATTTTTAAACAATGACTATAGAAAACAAAGGCAAGCTAAATTTAAGACTTTAAGCAGAAAGCCTGCAATTGTTTTTATTGACCTTTACCTTACCTGCATACGTTACAATAATTGTTTTCTGTTAATTAGGAAATGAAAGACAAACGTGTTAATAAAACTGAATCAAAAAGTTTAACATCAACAGAATAGATTAGTTAACTTTTAAAATATAAATATTTTTTACCCTTATATTTTGTTTATTGTTATAAATGGTTTTGTGCCATTCAATAAATTACTTAATTTAAATTTAAAGCAAAGCGTGAGAACTTTTTATTATAATAATAATAAATTACATAATATGGAATACACTAGAACAAAATTTAAAACTTAAAATTGAATTTTAAAAATAAAAACATACTATCAAAAAAGTGAAAAAATAAATAAATTAATTAAAAATTGGTTGTCAAAAATAAAAAACATATTTAAAACCTTCATAAAAGTTGTTATAAAAACGTTTATAAATAAAAATCCGAAATAAAAGATCTCTAAAAATAAAAAGTTACGAAGAATTAAAAAAACACACTCAAAAGCAAAAACGACTTGATGATAGTGAATTGCAGTTTGCATTAGTAAGTTTGGCTTGAAATTTAAGTCTTGCAAATGGTGGTCATTTTTGTATAAAATATATATAAACATGACTATTATAAAAACCGACGAATTTGGTGGGCCAAATTCGTCGGCCTGTACAAAAACATTAACTCTTCCGCATCCTAATTTTCTTATAAACGCTATAAGCATTAGAAAAATTTAAAAATAATATTTTAAGAGATAAAACACTTTTCTAAAATGAAAGCCAGAAGTAGAAGAACCTATTTAAATTATTTCTTGATGGCATTTTTAAAAACATTAAAGTTCCGTGGCTTCTTAATGGAGGTTTTTTTCTCGTGCTTTTTGCCCCTCCGATGTCAATCTTTTTAAATTAGCCAGTTTACTTTGGGATAACGATTAAATTTTATGAATTATGGCCGACGTTTTGGACAATTTTATGATGAAAATAAGATAAACAATTTTTTTAAAGAAATTACATCAGGCACAGGTCTTTTTATTTTTTTTTTGTGTTTTAGTAAGATAATATTTATGTAATTATTTCTTACAAAATACAAGATAAATTAAGCCAACTAATAATTCATTATTAAAAGATAGTTTTGTGTTTTTCCTATATCCATTACGTTGGTATTAACAGCATGACCAATATTTTCATCAAAGTCGGTCTATATAAGGTCACGACATTCGGCCATATAGCTTTGACATGTTATGACGTCACATCTCCCATTTTTCGTCCATGTTGTTCAGTGCCGGAGATATACAGTTGTATTAGTAGAACAACCGTTTTCACAACAGTTTTTAATTATTACTAGGTTGTAAATTCTTTTACTTTAAATAAAATACATTTGGAATTACATCTTTCAACAAATATCACTTCCAAAACAATTCAAAATGAAATTCGCAAATTTTACACGCCACTGGATTGATCATCAGCTTTGATATTACTCAGTCTTGCCAACTTTTCTCCGTGGAGTGCCCTTCCTTGCGTCCCCGACCTCGAACCGCCTAAAAGTTGAGGATATGTCGCAACCTTATAAATATAAACTAACCTTGATTTTCATAACCTTGTGTAGTTTTAAAACGGACAATGCCGTAGCAAGGCGTGGGAGAAAAGAGCGATCGCCCACGGCCCCCCACGATGCCACCAGACTTAAAAGCCCTGCTTCCGCACTTTGTAATTCAATAGAAAAAAGAAAAAGGCAGGAAAGAAATGTCTTTTTTATTTCTTGTCTTTACTCTGTATCGTTCTTTCTAAATAGTTCGTAAATCTTCGGCAGTGGAAAAATAATAGACTACTGGACCTGTAGCGCAACTTCCTTTAAAAATATGTATTGGATTTATTTAAATAATAATATTTGGAGTAGTAACAAAAACTCAACTTGGTGACTATAACACTACCTTTGGCACAATGTTTAAAAATTGCATGTAAAACACTGTAGTAAACTTGTCCGACAAAAAAGTGACGCGTTCGCCCAGTCCGACACCCTAAACATTTGACATTGACAGGCTGGGTTAAAGCGCCTCTTCCATATATAAAGCTATAAATATTCGCAGTGGACTTATCAAAAGAAACCCCCTAAAAAGTTTTTTAAAGTTTTTCTATTATAAAATTTATTTCTTTACTGACAAACATGGGATTAAAAGTCAACGCTTAGAGAGAAATCGCAGCACCAAAATCTTATGCATATAACTTTGCCAATCAGTGTGTTTTAAATAAACGACTGGAGCTTAGGAAAACAACCTTTTTTATTAGACTTCTTTTTGGTTTAAAAGATTTTAATATGTAAAACGATGTTTTACTTTTTTATTTTACCAAAACAAGCTTAAAAAAATCCGTAACACTCAAAAACCGTAAAAACGTTTTCTCCGTACTTGACTTGGTCAAAGCTCTCGCAAACATTTCACATTTTACAAGCAGTATGTAAACAACCCCATTTAATTTTGGGTTTATTAAACCAAAACATAAAATCCTAACTCTGAACATAAGTACACTTTGGAGAATTTTTACTGGCATTTTTGTTTTTCCCACACATTTTCGCTGATTACGTTTCAGTTCTTTTTTCCTTGCCTTGTTTTAAAAACTGTATAAACAATTTCAGTATGAAACAATAAACGCTTTATGTTAAAAAAAAATCAAAGCTTCATTTTTTTAGTAACAAAAGCAAACTGGAAAAGTTGTAAATTTATCATTAATATTTTTAGGTACAAGTAGGGTATTGTGGGTAAAGTTGTGTTAAAATCAAAAAAAAAAAAAAATAATAATAATAATTACACGTGCCGAAAGTGTCTTTTTGCATTTGTCTGCTTGACCGAACTCCTCTACGCGTCTTTCAGCACTACTTAGGAAATATATTATTTTTTTTTATCTTTGAACAAACCACGAAGACTATAAGCCTATATACTAACGTATCGTGGGTGTCTTAAGCGAGGTAAGAGGGAGTTTGTTGACACGGGACTTAAATACTTGAAGATTTGGGGGGAAGGAAAAGACCTCCGCGGGCAGCAGGTTTCACATTCTAGAAACTAGGGATAAAAGAACGAACAAAGTGGGAAGTTCGGGGCCTGTCCAGTTGGACCGTATAGGGATGCATACGCGCAGAACCACGAGTTTCTCTGTTTGGAACCGTGAGTGGAGGAACTATACTGGACAATTCTTCCGAGCAGAAGCCATGGAAGTACCTATAAAAAAGCGATAGATCCACCACAGCCCGACGATGGGCAAGGGAGGAAGCCTTTCTGTAAGTGAATTAATGAGACGAGTAGCTCTTCTTTGAATAGAATCCAGAATGCTTGGGGTTGTGGGAAGCCATGCCCCAGATATGAGAACAATACTTCAAGGGAGGTCGGATTTGGGACACATATAAAGTGTATAAATTAGAAGGGGAATAATACTTTTTGGCTCGAAAGAGAAATCCAAGCTTTTTGAAGCTGCCGTGGCTATAGATACAATGTGCTTATGCCAGTTGAGGTTACTTTCAAATGTGACGCCCACAAGATTGAAGGTGTCTTTGCTGTGTAAAACTTGGCCGCTTATAAGTAGAGGATGAGTATTTGGTGACTCTTTTCGCGACAAGGAACATGATTGTGTTTTGAATGCATTAAAGTGGACGAGATTTTTGGCACCCCAATCCAATATTAAATTAAGATCCTGTGAAAGAGATATCTGCATCGCTCTGCGTTTGTTTTCCACATCAGGTTTAGTGATGGGTTTAGAAACCTGAAAACTGGAGTGAAGGGTACTATCGTCGGCGAAACTATGAATGTAATTGGTTGTGGACGAGAGAAGGTCGTTGATGGGAAGAAGAAATAATGCTGGTGCCAGAACTGAGCCCTAAGGCACTCCAGCATTAACTTGGTGAAAACTTGAAGAATGGCTGTCCACAATAACTGATATACGTCGATCAGATAGATAACTAGAGAGCCAAGTACAGAGTTCAGTTAAAAGACCATAGGAGGAAAGTTTATTAAGAAGTGCGGCATGCCAGACCTGGTCAAAAGCTTTGGATATATCAAGAGCAACGATCTGGGACTCACCTAGAAACTCAAGAGACCTATTCCAGCAGCGTGATACGAAGGAAAGAAGATCTGCTGTAGATCTTTGTGGCGAAATCCATACTGCCTGTCGTGCAAAATTTTGTGTTTTTTTAAATAGTTAAGAATTTGTGAATTAAGAAATTTTTCCATTACTTTACAAAGAACTGAGAGAATTGAAATTGGTCTATAGTTAGATGAAAGAGATTTAGATCCTTTCTTGGGAATAGGTTGAACACGTGCAGCTTTCCAGCTCTCCGGAAAGATACCTGTGTCGTAAGAAATTCGAAAGAGCCGAGTTAAGATAAGATTATTAAAGCACATCGAACTAAAAAGTGGAAAATAATTTTTAAAATATTCCTTAACTAACAATTAAAAAATTCTAGCATTAATGTAAAAAGTGTCGGGCTCTTGGTATACGAAAAATATGGCATAGGACGCCCACCCCTTTTTAAAAATAGTTCTGGTACTTTTCGTTTATTATTGTTTTAGGATTATTTTAAAAGATATTTTTTACTTTTAGTTCGAATTACAACATATCTTTTTTCTAATTTATCGTCATTAGTATTGTAGATCTCCAACAAAGGGCGGACAGTTGGAAAAAAAGCTACAAACATACAAACATACAAGTAAAGCTAATAAAAGCGTGTTAAAAGAATCATGTCTACATTTTATTAGAATTCTTTTTATGTCAGTTTTAAAATCTCTTTTATTATTTTAATCGATTTACATAATCTTTAAATTTTTAATCACTAATTTATGAATTCTGTCATTCAAATGTGGTGAATAAATGGTATGTTGCCATTTTCAAACTTATTATTAAGCTCTGCTATGTTATTTAAAAGGAATTTTGGTGTAGAATTAAAATATAAGGGTCTGGTGTCGTATAGGTACTACCGAGTTTTTGAATTTTTTTAATTTTAATGGATAGTTTAGTGTATTATAATCATATTAAAAAAATAAAATTTGCGGAATATTCATAAATAAATTTTTTATTACCATCTAGAATGTTACGGGATGTGGGAGCGAACAGGGGTGCTGGGTGGGTAAAAGAAGGTAAAAAGGAATATAAACAATACATATGAAGAAATTTAGCCTAAAGTAAGAAATACCAACCAAAATTAACAGAATTAACCAAAATTAACCAATAATATTATCATCATATATATGCTTACGAACTAAAAAAAAAAAACAGATATTCTTGGTGGGTAAAAAAAGGAAACCTAGCACTGCTAACCAAAACCAACCTAATTTTATTTATATAAAAAGCCCTGCTAACCACAACTAACCTAATTTGCATAGCATTAAATGAGGGAATCAAACAGGGGTTGAGTAAATAAAAGACTAAATAGAGTTTTTACAGTTTATTAAATATATATATATAAAAACATATATTACCTAACACTACCCTATACTAACAAAAACAAACACTAAATACAATTAAAAAAAACTATATTTTTGTAAAATATGCAACAAAAAATTATTAAACCGCTCGGTGGGTGTTGGTCCATAATTTTCCCACCACATAAACATATCGATATATTCTTCGACATATGGTGATTGGACCACTGCCAGTCTTCTCAAAAATTGTTTTAACCTGGACCAATACCCCTCTACTTGGTTTGTACAGACCCCCGTAATCGGGTCTCTAAAATTCCTAGTGTGGTTAACTGTTGAATGTATATATGGAGAAACCCCATCCAAATTTGTTAATCCAGAATAACCCCTCCAACAGTCCGTCCAAATGTGGCTCCCAGGCAAAACATGTGTTTTAATTTTATCTATTAATGTTGCTGCCGAAGGGTCTGGAATATAAATAATAAGGCCTCTTTTGGTTGTGGTATCGTAGATCCCCAATATCCATTTCTGAGGTACTAGCCGTCCAACATGGTACTTTCTTTTGGTAATGACGCTTTCGTCGATTTGGACTGTGTGCCCTTCACCTCCTGTAACAAAAGAAACGAGTTTGAAATTTTCTGTTTATTATTACCAATATTGTTAAAATAAAAGCAAAGTTATAATTTAACTTATTTGTATTATAAAAAATAATGGTTCCGTCACACTATACGGAAACACGATTTTCACTTTCTTTTCAAAACTAAACAAAAAAGGGACTCTCAAATAATACATTTCACAAAAAAAATGCGGGTTTTTCTTTTTTGTATTAAAAAAAAAAACTAGCGTTGACTAACAAAAACTAACCTGTTCACCTAAAATAATCATACCTAATAAAAACATCTGGTCATTTTGGAGCAAATTCCATGAACATATATCGCGGAAGTACCGATACAGCTGAATGATTGATTTATTGGGTATCCCAAACAACATGGACACACATCTAACTCGAACTTCACAAATCCAATACCATAATATTTGTATTACTTGTCTGACCGGAATCTTCATTTTTGAGAAAAACGATCCCTCTAGTATTGAATACTTCTTGCATTTCTTGCAATAAAAAATAGTGGATAATATTGCTTCCTGCCTTCGATGAATGACGCAATATCGGCGGCAATTCCGATTTTTGCATCGTAAATTCCTTCTTATCAATAAGGAATCTTGTAAAACCTGCACTAAGTCAGGATCATCTCTATGTAATAATTCTTGCAGTTCGTTAACGTTATGTATTCGCTCCATTATTAAAAAATCGCACATCACACTTTGAAAACCAAACACCAACTAAAATGATCACGCAAAATTCAAGCGCATACTCGACGCTTCCTACACCCGTATGCTCTGTCCTTTTTTATCTTAAGGCCGTAACAAGGATGGAGATAGTCTGGATTTTTAATATTTAGGATAACGACATGAAAAACCTTATACATAATGACATTTCATCTGTCAACTCTCAATTGATGTTTTAAAAGAATGCAAAAATCGTAATAAATGGCGAATTTTTAAAAGGGAATAATTTTAAATAAGTTCATTTTTGAAGAAAGATCCGTCGTTAAAATGATTATTTAACACATCCACAATATATTAATACCAAATTTGTTACTGTAAAATGTGTAGTTTTTTAGTACCTATAAGACACCATCACCAAATATAAAATTAAATAGGGGTATTTTTATTAAAAATGTTTAATAAATTTCATTTTTTTATGCCAATTACATTAACATATTGCATTAATTATTAGAAAAAATAAAATGCATTACTGGCTGTGATAGTAAAAGGGTTTCTTTTTGTTTTGTACATTCGACTTAGCAAAATAAAAACTTTAAAGCAGAAAAAAATTGGGGTACTTGATTTTTTTAAGTAATCTCTGGTAAACAAACACCTTGTAGAATATATTTTTAAAAAGTTTATTTTATTGAGAAAACAAAAATAAAGTAGGCTGTTCTGATTAAAATCGGAAAGTTTATGGTGTTTTCAACAACCACGGAAGTGACTTTAAAGTTGTGATAATGAAAGAAATGCCTTTTTTTATTACACTAAAAATGTTTTACTTTTTTTTTAACAAAGGGGGTAGCAACATACTGTGTAATCTGGTATAGGTCCCATGTCAAAGTTTTTATTTCTAATATTTTGAAAACCTCAGCTACGCATTTGGGTACAGAGCCGTATGCAAGGGGGCTTATTTGCGTCCCCCTCCCCCAGAAATATTTTGAAATGGGTTGTTTTGTGACACTGGCAGTTGTGTAAAGCCTTATTTTGTTTTTAAATAGAGCCATTATCCGTCTCTTTGTAATATGTGCTGCCACCCCCAAAATTAAAATAATTTGTAAGCTAGAACTTTTTGGCTCTTCAATATCTTTATTCGTTACTCAATAATATTTCTTCCAGCCCAAATTAAGAATCATGTGTTTTCCCCTCCTCTCAAAATAATTTTCTTTTAATTGGTTTTGTTCGTGTTTGAGTATTATACCTATACCATTTATCAACTTATTTAGAGATTATTTCCCTCATTAGAAAATAGACCTATCGGAAACCACCATTTTTTTTTTTTTAATTTTGTTTAGATAAGTAATTACACCACATGTGCTGTTCAATAGCGACTTAATTTTTGTCATTCAAACTATTTGTCAAAATTGAAAGAAAATGTCAAACCTTATGATCAGAAAAATTATGTGTTGTTGGCTTTAATGTAAGTTTTTCAGGAAATAATCTAGCTGTATACCACTCGAACTACAAATTGAAATCAATTAAACTACCCAAATATCCAAATATTTTTGCAAAATTGTCATGGCAAATAGGTTCATGGAGAATAGTTTCTCAAAAACCTTTGACCGCTTCGCGATCTCCAGTTTTTGATTTAAAAAAAAATTTACATTCAACTATATTACAAGAAAAATTTAGCTAAAATATTGTTGGGTAGTTTAATCGATTATATTTATATGTAGGACTTGTATATGAATATTTTACCGTACGGTATATTTTTTTACATTTCGCAGTGGTCATAAGTAAAAAGTATTTTTAATTCTATTTGTCTGCAATTCAAAAATTTTAGCTCGCATAACAAAGCAAATGGATGCAGAAATTGAAAACTCCGACAACGAAAATACATTTTCTCTGTATGTACTTTCCCGGTTAAAGCACTCAAAAGAATTCTATTCACCAACCACAAACGAATTTAAACGATATGCTGTTGTTAGGACCTTATTATACGAGACTTTAAACTCAGGCATGTAGTAAAAGTGCACTTTTGCGCATTTTTTATGAGATTCTCTATTTCCTCCTAATGTTCTCGATATCAAGAACTATTTTTATGGAACAACTAAGCCGTATTAAGGTGTAAAAACAAAAGGTTCATAATTTATTTGATACATAGAGTGCAATTCTTTAATGCCCCCCGCCTTTTTTGGGCTGGTAAAAGATACACCACCTGGTTATAATACCCAAAGGTCAATCTTTTACCAGTAAAATAATTTTATAAAAGTAATGTCAAAATCAAGCCATCAGTCATTTTTCAATAAAAATACTTTTGCATTCTTAGTCCGATCAACAGTAATATTTAATAAAAAGATTTCCACATTTTTGAGGCGCGCTCAAGGAATCAGTTCACGTCTGACAGCCTCGTTAAGAACTAATTTTATGATTGGATTATAATAAAATAATTTTAAACGCCTTGAACCTTTGTTTAGGGGTTGCAACCTTCTCTGTATAGTAAGTAACTTTTTTTATAAAACATAAATGAAGTAACTTTTTTTATAAAACATAAATGAAAATATCCATTTTTTATTAATAATCTTAACTTTTATTACAATATTGCAAGGCAGAATAGCTCTTCATTATATTTAAAGGAGTAAATTTTCTTAAAATATTTATTAAATATATTTATTCTGAATAAAAGACTTATAATATTGTGTTTAAACCTAGAATATGAAGTTAATAACACATAAATAAAAATGCTAAATAAATTTATATACTTTAAAAATGACGTAAAAACCATTATTTGAATGGCCTTATTAAAACCGGAAATAATAAAGTAAGATGTACTTAATGGGGTTTCTTTTAAAACTCCATTGTATTTATGTAATTTTTAAAATACAACCATTTTGTAGTAGATGAGGATATTAAAGGGTTATAGAGTAATCGTCATTAAATTTTTTCCTCAAGATGGTTTTTAGCAGCTATCTTAAAATTTCCATTCGTCAATTTTACTCCAAAATGTAGTATTTATGCATCAATTTAATATCCCAAAATTTTAATTTTCCAAATTAAGCCGTTCAAAAATAAAAGAGGGAGGGGACATTAAAAAATTTTTACTGTATATTTACTTACACTATTTATTACTATTACATTATTATTACTTATTAAGAATGTCACAAAATAAAAATTTTTGACAGGTTTTACTATAAAAAATATTTAAAAAAATTATATAAATATGTATGGGTCCAGAAATGCATTGCTTTCCAGATACACGGTGTTAAAGTTTAGTAAAAAATTGGTTGGTATTAATTTCTGAAATAATCCCTTTTCAATTTAAATATCTGCCAGTGGTATCAGAGCATAAAAGGGCTAATAAGGCTCTAATTTAATTAACTTTATTGAGTCCAGTGACGTCTGAGGCAGTATTTAAACGAATATTTTTTACAAAATCATGTAGCCCTCGACTTTTGGGTATATTTTATATTTTGGTCACATTAAAGAATTAAAAATACAGCTTTTTTGAAATTGCCTGTAGAATTATTAAAAAACATATAGGGTGTTTTATTTGAAATAGCAAAGTTGAGAGAACTTCCGGTCAAACCGGATATGCAACATAAAATCTAAAACATAACGAATCTGTATCCTATCCAACCATATATCCGATCAAAATTTCAAAATCGTTTAACACTTTTCAAGAAAATAACAGGCTTGCTAGTAATTTCGTAGACACCTGGTATAGTGTGTTATACAAAGAGCATACCTAATTAGTATTTTATGTTTTATTTGTTTTCTGGGAGATTAAATGTAAACAAAATATTATTTGGCTTTTCTCCAGAATAAAATTAAAAAGTTTATTTAACATTTTAGGAAAATTAAAACTTTTATACATTATGAAGAAGTATTCTGCTCTTACACAATATAATAAAAGTTATTATTACTTTAAAAGAAATAAAATAATGAAATATTCAATATTAAGTTACTTACAATACAAAGGTTTCAATCTTTAAACAAAGGTTCATTGGCACTCGGTTTAAATCATTTTAATGCAATAAAATAAAATCTTAACAAGACGTAAGTAACTTAGTTTACCACATTTTTGGTAAACTATTTACCACATTTTTTGAGACGCAACCATTGGCCCAGTTCTCGTCTGGCGTCTTGTTAAGATTTTATTTTATTGCATTAAAATGATTTCAACCGAGTGCCAATGAACCTTTGTTTATAGATTGAAACCTTTGTATTGTAAGTAACTTAATATTGAATATTTCATTATTTTATTTCTTTTAAAGTAATAATAACTTTTATTATATTGTGTAAGAGCAGAATAGTTCTTCATAATGTATAAAAGTTTTAATTTTCTTAAAATATTAAATAAACTTTTTAATTTTATTCTGGAGAAAAGCCAAATAATATTTTGTTCATACCTAATTAGTGTCAGAAGTTATTTAAATTCTAGGTCACTAAACAAGCATATAAACTTGCATATACCGAACATATTAAAACAGAACATCATTCATTAGAAAACCTAACTGTTCAAACATAAACTTAACTCACTTCCATCACATTTCATCCCAATTTAAACTTTAAACTCCACGCTTTTTCCGCACGGGAAAATAAAGTTCAAATAAAACTAACTCTAGCCGAGTGATCGCTTAGCAGAGTTGTATTTAATTTATTTTCTCTCTTAGTTAATGGTAAGCAAAACTCCTATAACTAAAATATCTACTTTCTATCCATAGCTATACTATAAAACATTATATCAGGGGCGTGGGGTTATATTTTAAGTAAGGGACAATAAGCTATTGACAACATTGGCAACATTGTCATGAGGATAATTTTTTAATATGTTGTGTTTCTTGAAATTTTTATTTTATTTCCGGAAATTTTGCACCCTGCGCGGTGCCTATTTAGGGGTAATTATGATTTTTGCTTTATTCATCCATTTTAGTTTTTGGAGTCATTGAGTACAGGAGGAGTACAGGGTGTCCCATTTTGGTTGCAATTGCGGGGTATCTCATCTATTAATAAAGATAAGCCTTACGGTTTTGCAAACCCAAATAGTTCTTCATAATGTATAAAAAGCATTTTTGGTAAAACGTAAGAAGTCATAAACAAGCCCGTCATAGCCATCTTATATTCTGAGTTACAGGGCGATACTAAAAATATTGCATTTTTAGGTGCCCATTGAATCCTAATTGACTGACAACTAAGATGCAAGGTAAGGAATTATTATTACACTACCTGGAATACAGTGGCGTCAAATTCTTTTGTTAATATTATTGTTTCTGTATAAACCGATGTTAGTTTTTTTTTAACTGGATCACCGTGTAGAATTTGTCAAAAAATTGATTTTGAAATGTATAAAACTGCATTTTAACAAAGACAAGATTTTCAAGAGCGTCATAAATTTAAAAAAAAAACTAAAAAACATAAATTATTTGTTTGACAAATATAGAGGATGTTCTATTTATCGCAAAAACCCAACATTAGTCAATATTTTAAAAACAATAATATTTAAAAAAGTTAGTAATATGAAAATCCATTTTTACTTTTTTGATAAGCTGAGAGTTAACTAAAAATGCTTTTTTTCTATATCGCCCTAAATCTTAAAACTAAGAGGGCTATGACGGCTCTTTTTAATGCAATTTTCGTTTCACAAAACATTAGGTTTGCAAAAACCGCAAGGTTTTTATCTTTAATAATGACTGAAATAAAAATCAAACGCTCTAAGAGAAGAACGTCGCTACGTCATTGTCTGATGACGTATTTCGCTATTCTGTCCCCACCTACTTTAACTGGCTTTACTATTATACTACTAACAATAAATATAGATTTGGTGCAATAAACACAAATTTATTTAAAAAACATGATATCTGTTTAAAAATAAAAAACACTTAAATAAAGCGAATATACACATTCTCACCAATACACCTTTAAACTGCCACTCCATTAAAACCGAAAATATCTGTTTTTAATATGTCTACCGGTATGGAAAATAAACCGTCGACTATAGCCAAATCATACACTGAATCCCTTCCACCAACGTGCTATGTACTCCCCTAAGTTTCACTGCTGCAACGAGCCGGCATTTTCAAACAGAACGAAATCAGGGGCTCCCGGCTTACCTTGCTTCCGTCAACCGTTCGCAGCGCCGAATCGTACGGCGCGGCGATAGAGATCCCCTCTGAGAAAATTTCCAATGCTTTAAATTCCCTATGGTACCCTTTAAAATAGTACAAAAAACATAAAAAAGGCCGCCTGCAATCGGACTGTTTTATACAAAGCGCCGCTATCCATTATAGCGACGCGCCATACACTATGGGATAGAAATCCAATATTTTGGCCAAAAGCAACTTTGAAATTTTAATGGCTCATGCTGTGTATTTCAAAGTAGACACTCCAAACTACATGTACGCAAAATTATAAAAGGATATGACGACTTCTATTGGGGTAATAGAAAACTTGAAAATGTATTTTAAGTAAACATAAATATACAACATTTAATCTACTTAGTTTATTATTAGCCTTGTTTAAAAAAATTAAAAGAGATTAAATAATAAGAGCTATTGTTGTGTCTCCGATGCAGTCTCGCGAAGTCTCGCTACTTTTGTCAAGATTTTTTTTATCAGTTTTTGTACTTACAATTGCCTCCCTACTTATTGCTACTTCTGAGTGTAAGGACAGATACAAGATTTTTTATAATTTACAAGGTTTTCCATTTTAAAATTTAATATGTTTTGTCCTACACTGTATATCCTAAAAGATAAAAGCATTCTGATGAAAGATATGGATTCTACAGGATCTACCCAACAAAGAAACAGTGTTTTTAATTTATTTTTATACGTTAAAAAATATAAAAAAAGTTGGGAGAAGATGTCTTCTCTATTTCTGTTACGCTTCTAGGAATAATTTAAAAGGTATTTTTCAGATTTGGATGGTCATATTTCCGGAAACTAATTGGGGATGGACACATCAAATGTAGTATTTTTTAAGAACATTTTAAAAGATTTTTTTGGTGGTGATATAAATATTCAGGTGTTCCAGCATTAAAGAGAATCATGCCTGATAGTCGTACCTGTATATCATATATGGAGATAACAATCATCGGATTACTGATTAGAATACTACCGAATTAACCAAACAAGCTGACATTTTAGTTTATTTTGTACAATAAGAAAATAATAATGTTAAAGGGGTGTAAATTTATAATAACATAATAATAAAGTTTTAGGTTCCCAAAAGTATCCGTTTCAATTTTCCAAGGCATTAGTTTCTATCCCATCATGGTTGCGATGACCCACCTGCATCCGGCCGGCATATCATAAAAGATGAATATAGCAAAGGCGGCCGCGAGAGACAGGCATACCGATTTATTTGCTTTAAACTTTTTGTGATTTTTTTTCTTATCAAAGAGCACCGGATTTACTAAGAAATTAAAAAGGTTTTAAACTGCTTTTGTTTCGTAATACAGTCCTGAATAATTTATCTGATCCAAAAACTGACACAATAAACAGCGAAACGTAAAGTTATACCCTTAGTCTTTAAAGTAAACAATTTCGTTGCAAATAAAACCGTTAATTTTGTTTCAGAACATCCTGGATAAATTCAACCCTGGCGCAAGGCAAATGATCAACGCTGGAAAGGCTTACCTAAAGGCTTTACACAGTAAAGTTACTTTAATTATTTTAGTTCGTATTTGTATTTCTGTTTGTTTGTTTGAACTTGTGTAGTTTAATTATTTGCTAGACATTTAAATATTTATAACGATGATAGTGTTGTAACTTTAAACGTTAGAACTTAACTTTACTAAGAAAAGTAGTAATTTTTTCGATAAAATATAATATTACATCTGCTTTATCAAAAGTATTTAAAAAGTGATATTTCTTTCTTTTATATAACTTTAAACACTATAAAAATAAATTAGTAAATTAGGTATCACATAAAATTTTAACTAAGTCCACAAAGTTTAACGCTTAATGTGGAAATTTAACGCAGAATTGAACACAGTTTGGGTCAGAAGAGTCTACTTATCCCTACAATGTAGCCAATTTTTTCGAAAAACGATTGCCTCAGTTTATTGCGAGACACCCTTTGAGATGTCAAATTTAAAAAAAGGAACATCGATTTATCGATATTTATAAATGCCGTTTTGGCTAATATCGATTATCCGGATTTATCGAAGAGCAATATTGATATATTGCTCTTCGATATATTTGAAGAGAAAATATCGATAAATTATCTAATGTTAAAGATATGTTCTGTAGTTCGGCGAATTCATTTAATGGATGGTATTTATTTGGGTACACGCCAAAGTTAAAATTAAAAGTACTAAAAAACCAAAAAAATTAAACAAGTAAAAGATAATTCAAAATTGACGTTTCGGTGGCAAATCTGCCACCGTTGTCAAGATAAGTTGAATAAAAGTAATAAAATAAAAATTTACTATTATTAAGGTTTTAAAATTTAAAATTTTAATCTTTTTCTATAGGATATTCTGAAATCTTTGACAATTAAATGTCAAATATGTTTGTTTGGTTATAGTGTCATAGTGACATATGATAACTGGTTGCTGGTGTATTGATTGTTTATTTTTACAAAAAGGTGAATAGTTAGTTAACTTTAGTCTTCCTGAAGATACTTCAGTATTAAGCAAAGGCAACCAGAGTGTTATTTAAATTAACTGGAAATTAATGCTACAAGGAATTATCTTTATTTAAGGGGGGCTAAGGTATTTAACAACTCACGTTTTCAAAGTCGGTGCCCCTGATAACCCAAAACTACTGCACCGATCCTTTGAAATTTTAAACACTATTTCTGGTACATCATTTACGAGGTAACGCTGTCGAGTTTTTTTTTAAGCGCATTGGTTTAAGGGGGGTAAGGTATTCAATTCACAACTCACGCTTCGTGTCGGTGCCCTGATAACTCCAAAACTACTGCACCGATCATTTTGAAATTTTAAACACTATTTCTTGTACATCATTTACGAGGTAACGCTGTCGAGTTTTTTTCATAATTTTGATTTTGTAATAAATAAATTAGCCGATTTTTTCCCACAAAATTGTGTTTTTCACTTCAAAGTGTTCTAAAAGTGAAAAATTTGGAAACAAAAAAACTCGACAGCGTTACCTGGGGAAAACTATTATCTAACGAATGAACTTTGATTTTTTGATTTCGGATGATCCAGCAATTGGTTATGAGGGGTACTGCAATTCAACTTTTTCGAGACACGTCTGAACAATTGCTGCCATTGCCGTATTTTTTAACATTTTTTTGTAATTTCTGACGAAACATTCTTCGAATGTCATACTTAGGTGTACCATTGGTTGAGTAAATAAATTTTAACTGTAAGCCGTCAGAAAAAAATCACGAAAACATGGCTTTTTTTTTGTACGATTTGACCTTTAGCTCCCCTAATAATATATACGCAATCTTTTTTTTGATTTTGCGTTTTTAGAACAAATTTTCTTGCTAAAAATGCTCGAAGCATCCCAGTTTATTCTATGATTGTTATCAAATGCGTGTTGGCAGATTTTTGATTTATGAAATCCTATGTTTTTAATGTATGATCTGTGTTCTTTATGCGTTTGGCTAATGGTCTACAAGATTAATTTAACTTTGGCATGTACCCAAATAAATACCATCCATTAAATTATTTAATATTACAGTTTTTTCTTAACAGGTAGTTTTCCGATATATCGATATTTAAAAATAATCGATATATCGTTGCCATCCCTATACACCCTCTATAAGAAAATCAAGAAAGCTTTAACTAGACATTCGTTCCGAAAAGAAAACACTAACGAGAACAAAATTTTCCTTAAACAATCATTTATTTGATTGTCTTGCCTGCACCCCATTGCATTGTCTTTTACATTCCACCACGCTTTTTTCTTACGCCTCGATTTAAGTGAGTGACGGGACGTCTTGGCTAGAGCATTCTTTCATTTTGTTTACTTGTCTGACAAAATTAAATTCATCAGTCAAATTATTGTTTAATCTGTTCAGGAGGAAAAGATTGGCTCCCTTAGTAACGAAAGACCGATAGGGGCTGTCGAGGTTTAACAGAATTACTTTTTGTTTAGGGTTGATGCTCTTAGGGATGGTAGATTTTAGATGCAGATTTTCGCAATTTATCAGTAGGTATAAATATTTTTTCAGAGATTATTTTTCTTAGGTAATAGTTCGATATAGCGGTTTTCGCTATTATAAAAGATTTTCGGAAAATTCCTTTTCAGGGCGTTTCTATAGGTCGATTATGACACTAATATGTGTGCGCGTTTTCCAAAACCCGTTTCTATAATTTATTATTAATAAAAACATTTACGGGACGGTGGAGTGAACAGGGGTGCTGGGTGGGGACAAAACAGTATAAATCCAACGTCAAACACAAGAAAACATTAATACACTGCATTCGGGGCACATGAAAAATGTAAATTAATTTCTGAAAAGTATTAAATTTTTCTTAAAACTATCCCACACATATGAGATATCTCGTCCGCCATTAATTAAAGAAGGAAAATAGGCGCATTCAATTTGGTCAGCTGATAACATGAAGTTCGTCATTATGAAAATGACAGTCTTGATAGAAGCAGCGTTGCCAAACTTCTTATGAAGAATTAACACCAAGGCTATTTCGGGGATTATCCATCATTTCCATAAGAAACAATGGTATTTTTTTTAGAAATGCCTTTTTCTTTATGTTTTGGTATTTTTCTTTTTCTTTACAAATTATAATAGGAAAAAAAGAATAACTTAATTTTTCATAAGAATTTTGTTCTGTATCTTTCTTTTTTTAAGCTATTGACACTTTCTAACTTTATTTGGCAACATCGCAAGACATTTACAGTTCTATTGCAAACTCTTCTCTTTTATGCAGTGACAGCCATGGCGGGATTGTTGTACTATTATTTATTTTTAATTTTTTAAACAATTTTTGGGCATTTTTGTAAACAGAAAGTGCGGTGTGTACTGTGATATACTGTTTTTGGGTGTTTAATGTAGGATTTCTACTGTTTCTGTCCCCACCCAGCACCCCTGTTCACTCCACCGTCCCATTAATATGTTTTTATTAATAATAAATTATAGAAATTGATTTTGGAAAACGCGCACACAGATTTGTGTCATAATCGACCTATAGAAACGCCCTGAAAAAGAATTTTTCAAAATCTCTTATAATAGCGAAAACCGCTATATCGAACTATTACCTTTTCTTATTATACAGGATGTTTCCTAATTGCGTTAAGAAAATTTAAGGGCGTATCAGCTATTTTTATATAAAAAAAAGTTCATATTAACATGGGTCCCATAATGTTTCGTTCTTAAGATAAAGGGTTTTACAGTTACACTTTGTAATAAACCAAAAAAATTTGTTAGTTCTTTTTTAGTAAAATTATTTAGACTAAATATAAACGGTATTTATTGAAGGATTGGTTGTTCTTATTACATAATTGATAAAAACAATTTAGGAAACACTCTGTATAAATTATGTAAAATAGGTTAAACGATCTTATTGTACTAGAAGCTAAAAAATAATTTGGTAAATCCAAGCTACAAGATTGCACCAATCTTCTCATTCATTTTGGGTTATTGATCAGACAAATAATTAGGTTTGTTCCAGCAGGCTGTCAGAAATGTTTGCAACCGTTCGGATTCTGCGCACGTCAAATTTGTCGTTCCAGCAGTGCCATGTTTGTAACATTATACAATTGTTTATTGTTCCAGCAATAGTTTTAAAATGTTGGAAACATGTTGGAAACGGTTTGAAAAGTTTGCAAACTTTCTTTAAACATTACTGACAAATTTTTAACATAACCTTTCTTGTATTGACGTATAAGCAGTATGAACGCCTTTTATTTTTTCGTTCCAGCAGAAAACTGTTGCCAACATTTCTGACTAATGTTTGTAACAACTGCTGCGTTTTACGATTGTTGCCAACATTTTTCTAACATTCTGCTGGAACAAACCTTTTAAACCGTTGGTCGTAGCGTATCCAGAGTAAATATTAAGATAGAAATATCAAGTGCACAACGAACAAACTTTTTTAAAACCGGTCATGCAAAACTGTCACATTTACATGAAAAGTCAATGTATTTTTAATATACACCATATTTGCGCACCACCCTTGGTTTTTTATGTAAGTGTAGCAGTTTTGCATGCCATGACATGTCTGTTTCCAGAAAATAATCTAGCCATATACCATTCGACATACTAATTCCAATCTATTAAACTATCCAAATATTTTTTAGCTGCAACTTTTCTTTCATGCCAGAAGGATATAAATTGCGATATTTTTGTTGCAACAACCCTACAATTTTGGTTATTATTTTAGTAATTTTTTAAATATCATCCTTAAAAAAATGATTTCTAGACAATTAACTTAACTTAGAAGAGCGTCGAGTGTTGATGATAGAATATTTATAAGTAACAATCAAACAATTCATTTGTGCATTTATTTTATTTTAAATAAATTCACTAAATACTAAAATTAGTTGTTTTTAAGTTTAAGTGAGTGAGTTGGTACACCTTATTATTAAAAAATGTAGCAATAAAAATTTTTGCAAGAAATTTCACACTGTAAAAATAAAAAAATGCATGCAAAGAAAACTGCAGCAAGAAAACTGTCAAACTGTAAAAACAGCTTTACCAATTTAAAAATGAAATAGCAAGCAAGAAAAATTTGCAAGATTAGAAATGTCCTTTCAGAAAACTTTAAAACTGGTATATGAGTGGTATGATGCTAACATGTGGGCTATATAACCCTTGGGTTATTTAACCTTAACCATGCGCTTGCCAATCACAAAAGTATGTCGCACGCGTTAAATTCGGAAATAACAATTCCCCTTCCTATACCGTAAAGATTTTGGATATTATTATATACATATAAACCTTCCCCTTGAATCACCCTATCAATTAAAAAAAACCGCATCAAAATTCACTGGATAGTGATAAAAAACTTAAATTAAAAAGGTTGTATAATATTTTTTTAAATTCTTATAATTATTTTGCAAATCTTTATACTTCAGCAATTTTGTAAACCTCTATATGGTACAATAACATGGTTAGAATGCATTTTATTGTTAAAGGTTTTTAATATAACCTCTTTTGACCCACCCTGTGTGGCAAGTTTATATTATTTTTATAAATCATAGATACCTGTGCACAATTTCAATAAACACTTTTTTCAATTGCAATTGTAACGTCATGTTTTTTTGTTGAATACTATTATACATATAACCCTTTCTCTTGAATCACTTTATCTATTAAAGAAATCCGCATCAAAATTCGTTAAGTAATATCGAATTTTAAATGTAAACTATTTTTTTAAACACTCTGTATATGTTTTTTGTTGGATATTATCATACATATAACCCTTTCTCTTAAATTACTCTATCTATTTTAAAAAACCGCATCAAAATCCGTTGTGTAACATTAAATTTTAAATGTATTTTTTAAAACACTCTATATGTTCTTTAGTTAATATTATTATACATATAAACCTCCCTCTTAAATCACTCTATCTATTAAAAACCGCATTAAGATCCCTAGAGAATAGTAACGTCAATATCGAATTTTAAATGTAATCTATTTTTTAAACACTCTGTATCTGTTTTTTCTTTTAGATAATAAAATACATATAAACCTTTCTTTTAAATCGGTCTACCTATTAAAATAAATCCGCATCAAAATCCGTTAAGTAATATTGAATTTTAAATATAAACTGTTTGTTTAAACACTCTGTATATGTTTATTTTTATATATTATTATACATATAAACCTCACTCTTAAATCACTTTATCCATTTAAAAAATACCGCACCAAAATCCCTTAAGAATAGTAACGTCAATATCGAATTTTAAATGTAAACTATGTTTTTAAACACTATACACATATATGTTTTTTACATTATTATACATATAAACCTTCCTCTTAAATCACTCTATCTAATTAAAAAAAAAAACGCATCAAAATCCGGTAAGAACAGTAACGTCAATATCAAATTTTACATTTTAACTATTTTTTAAAACACTTTTATATATTTTTAAATTATATTATACATATGAACGTTCCCCTTAAATTACTCTCTCTATTAAACCGCATACCTAAACATGCCTGTTATATTTGACTAAAAAAATGAATAAGCAGGTTATGTCATAGATATCTAGACGACTTTAAAAATGATTTTTGGCCAATTCCTGACAGATTTCGAACCTGTCAGGATTTTACAAAAAGAAAAGGCAGTAAACGGATGTTTTTACAATAATTATGTAAGGTAATGTGTAATAAACTTTAATTTTATTGAGTAAGAAATATTCTCGCTTATGATTTATAAACCCAAAACTGCTAATTTTTGGAAATATTTTTATGATTAGCAAGCCCATGATTACGGTTAAATAACCCTTGGGTAATATAACCTACATGTAAGCCATAAATACCACTAAATGGGTTAGAAAAAGAAATAAAAATTGCAAAATTGCAGAATAACAAGTGTGGACAAAAGAGCTTTATTTAAATTTAAAAATTTCTGTTCAAATTATTTGCATAGATTTAAGAGTATTCCAGTTTCGGTTCAGTGTAGTGTAGATCCGTTTTCCTCAGTGTAAATTGAGCTGCGGCAATGTGGGGAATGCATGAATACCCTAAGGAGAATTATTCTGGATAATAAGGAGCTCAAACATTGTTATCCCTGTTTGGATAGGGTTATTTCTGAATCAAATATTATAATTTGGTTTTACTTTTGGCAGGTATTTTAAGCTTGACATACAGTGTGTCCCAAAATAGATTTTACAAGAGGACAAATAAACCAAAAACTTTTAAATTTTGAAACGAAGTTTTGGATAACTTGTTGCATCGTTTAAAACTAATAAATTGACAAAATTTTACTCCAAATAATATTATACAAGGCAAGTTATAACTAATAATATGAGAAATACTCAGAAACCATAGTTGTTGAAATCAAAAGAGAGAAATAATAAAAACTTAACAAAATACCGTCACTTGTTTTTATTAGAAGAGACTATGTTTACTATAAGCGCAAAGACTCCGGTCTATTATAGGCACATACACAACTAATTTTGCAATTTGCTGCTTTTGGCTGTACGTTGGCACAAGCCTTTTTTAATTGGTTTGCGGCTTACTAAACATTTTTGACAAACTTATCAAGTCAGATTGGCACCACAGTTCAAAAACACCCTGTATATTTTTGTGCATTGGATAACTACATTTTTCTTTAAGTAAACCCAATTTAATTAAATTTCGTTTCAAAAGAAAATTGTTCTTATGCAAAATCTCTTGGCTTCAGCTTTTGTTATATAACTTGATTAGGAAGTAAAAAGCGGCTTTAATTTTATTGCTTCGGGTCCATAGTAGAAAGGGGTGCATTTTGAAATGTCTATTTAAGGATATAAGATTTAAGCTAAGGGTATTCTTTATAGCAAAGTGGGAAATTTAAATATTGATCAGAAAAGCGATTTGTGGGGTGCGAATAACAATGAAAATTAAATTTTGCTGTCTAATACTACATTTCAAGGGGGATTCTGTATGCCTTAGTCCTAAAGACAATTATGTTGTTAAAAAAAAGATTTTTTTGTCTTTGATTGTCTTAATTGATTAAAAACACTTGTTTCTAGTGCTA
Organism: Listronotus bonariensis; assembly: GCA_014170235.1. Classification (NCBI taxonomy): domain Eukaryota; kingdom Metazoa; phylum Arthropoda; class Insecta; order Coleoptera; family Curculionidae; genus Listronotus; species Listronotus bonariensis. Next base: position 40,370 of record JACEGR010004774.1, on the reverse strand, counting down.
AGTATCTCTGGTCGCCTTCAGATACAATTAAGTAAAATCATAGTTTCTGTGCCAGCAAAGAAATGGACTTCATAATAGGAACACTTTTAAAACCTTTTTTGGGACGTTGCTTTTGTCGAGTCTACCACAAATATTTATACCACCATATATGAAAGCTGCGATTTACCCCAGCCTGTCAATATCCAATGTTTCGAGTGTCGGACTGGGCGAACGCGTCACTCTTTTTGTCGGAAAAGTTCACAGCAATGTTTTCCATGCAATTTTTAAACATTTTGCCAAAAATGGTAAGGGTTACAGTCATGGAAACCATAGGCCTCGAACACATGTTTCGGGGTATCGGACTAGGTGGGTTACGTGACTGTATCCCTTACGATTTTTTTTTTTTGACAAAACCACGAAGACTAAAAACCTAAATACTATCGTACCGTGGGTGTCTTAAGCGAGGTAAGAAAGAGTTTGTTGACACGGGACTTAAATACTTGAAGATTTGGGGGAAGGAAAGACCTCCGCGGCAGCAGGTTCCACATTCTAGAAACTCTAGGGATAAAAGAACGAACAAAGTGGGAAGTTCCGGGGCCTGTCCAGTTGGACCGTATAGGGATGCATACGCGCGGAACCACGAGTTTCTCAGTTGGGAACCGTGAGTGGAGGAGGAACTATACTGGACAATTCTTCAGAGCAAAAGCCATGGAAGTACCTATAAAAAGGCAATAGATCCCCCGCAGCCCGACGATGGGCAAGAGGGGAAGCCTTTCTGTAAGTGAAGGATTATTAATGAGACACAATGTTAAAAATTTACATGTAAGACATTGTCATAAACATGTCCGACAAAAAGTATTACGTTCGCCCAGTCCGACACCCAGAAACATTTGTCATTGACAGGATGGGTTAAGGCTTTGAATCCATGTATGGCGGTGTCAAATATTATTGGTAGACTCTTCTAGAGGAACCCCTCTAAAAGGTTCTATAAGGTTCTTATTATAAAGTCTCTGGTCCAGAGACTATTAGGTCAGACAAAAAGACAGAGAGGGTTCTCGTGGCACTTTATTTTAAAGATAAAGTTAGTTTATAAAATAAATATCTTTTTTCTACTAAAATGACAGTACCTTAATAAATAGAATTTATAAAGTACTTGTCATAAGCTTTAAAATTATGTGTCAAACGCCCCTTTTTCCATACCGGATTAACTAAATAACATTAACACATAGGCAATGTGGCAAAGAGACAGTCTAACGTGAATAGCGGCATGTAAACATTTCGGATTGGATGACGCACGTACATCCTTTGTTGTTGCTTTACTGGCCGATATACCTTTAACTATTGCTTATATAGTGTATATTTTCTCAAAATTTCGCTCACCCGTCACATTGACATTTAAAGTTAGTAGGGATAGATGGGAATTCACGGACCACCGATCCACCCGGTGGAGCTTGTTATCTCAAGATCTCTGACGTCACATCTCTGACGTCACACATTAGAATCTTGCGCAACTCCATATTTAGGGTACTGCACATGCGTCAAGACGCCATCTGTCATCTGTTAAATGCCACTTGTCATCTGCCAAATAATTAGGAATCTTGCACAACTCCATATTTAGGGTGTGATCACGGTCTGTCAAACAGACATTACGTATCAGACACGTCATCAGGATCTCAACCCGTCAGGTATCAGACACGTCATCATCAGGATCTCAACCCGTCAGGTATTTAGGCCTCCGCCCCGCTGCAGGATAGGGATTGGGGGATTGTGGGTAGCTAGGATAGCGCAATAACGCGCTAGGGGGACCTTTCGAATTTTCGAAATATTTAAATTTGTTATTGATATGTACAAAAATACAGACCCTACTCATATACTATCGTTTCAAATTTTATTAGAATATACCAAACGGTTTAGATCTTAGAAGCGGGCGGGGAGGAATTTAGGTTCGCACTGTATGGTTTTTGGTAGTATTTTTTTGACTTGTGGTTGGTTTAGGGCGGGGTTGGTCATTAAACCATGTTTGCACTGCAGCCTGTTGGCTTATTGTGTCCTTTATCAGGTCTTGCAAATTTCTTTCAAAATGCTTATGCGAAAGAGAATTCCCGCTATGTATATATTCGTGTCAACGCACTGCAGTTGTATACTATATGGGGTGGCTGTTTCTTCCGATTTCTCGCAAGGCTGCATGTCATGGACCATTGTAAATGCCCATTTTCTTCAAGTGTTTCTTAGATGACAGTGGCCTGTCAAAAGTCCTACTACTTGTAAATAAATTATCCGAGACAGAGATAGCTGCTGGGCCTTCCTTGTCTGTCTTCAAGGGGGTAAACGCAGATGGCGCGTGAGTCGACTTTATCGTTTGCCCGCCAAATTCAAATTATATAGCTGTGCTATTTTTGCCCTTAATGTTAGGTACTTGTTTTTGTTTCCTATTAATATAAAATATTGGGGTTTAGTTCAATAGTTACACACACCTTATTAAAAATGTCATTTATTTGGTTTTTATAAAGATTTTTCTTACAGATAACCATGTCAATATTACCCTAAATTATCTGTTGAAAAGCACAAATTTAATATATACACTGTGATTACTAATAAAAGTCAATATTCAAAGTCCAATAATGTAAAAAACCACGAAACACAATAAATCACAGAAAATGTAAACAAACTGTCCAAACAAATTGGCCATTGAAAAATATGAAACACAAATATCGATTAACATTTCGGCGTGACTGCCTGCGGCAACGTTGTCAAGTTAAACATATTCGATTTATGGTATATTTTCTTTCTCTTAATTAGATGTGAGCCAAAAAGGACATTAAAGTTTACATGCAGAAATTGTAAACAACTTGGCCACCAGGGCAAAGCGATGATTGCTCCATCTACGATAGCCTGCCATGATGAAAGACAAAGACATATTTATTGGAACTTGCGTTAAACCAGAAAGAGATAAATACAATGGACAAATTGTTAGGACCAATTACTCGTCTCATTGTTGTCGGCAACGATGAGCTTTTAATTTTAATAAAAAAATCCGCTTTATTACAGTTTTAATATGTTTTTCTTTAGTTTCACACAAAAAATAATATCTTACCATTCTTTAATCCTTCAGCAAAACTTCTGCCTTCTACTGTCTTAGAGTAAGTAAATTTAAGTTTTCGTCTAACTATAATTCAGTCAGGGAAGTCAGCATGGTTTTGTGGATGCAGGGGGCAATTACAAACTTGGTGTCATATGAGACCATCTTGTTGAATGCGTTGGAGCAGGGTTTCAGGTAGATTCGATCTTACACTGACTTCCTCCAAAGCATTTGACAGGGTGAATCATAGGTTGGGCTTATGTAGCTAAGTTGCGGGCGCTGGGTTTTAGTGATCGATCTGTACGCTGGTTCCAAAGTATGCTTGTAAGTAGAAGACAAAAAGTAAATATTGGTAATTTTGAATCGGGGTGGATTGAGGTAACGTCAGGTGTTCCTCAGGGGGTCAGTTGTGCTCCAATATTATTTAATTTGTTTCAAGTGATCTGGACAGCTATCTGAACAACTGCGCATTTTCTGCTCTAGTGCTGATGACTTGAAACTGTTTCTTGTGGTTGAGAGTGAGACTGATTCCAACATATTGCAGCAAAATTCTAACATCCTTTTATAACTGGTCAGTAACAAATGACTTATCACTTAATGTAGCAAAATGTTGCTGTATAAGTTTTTATAAAAAAAAAAAACAAGAAAGTCGGATCAGAGATATATAGTGGGAAATAACCTATTAGAAGAGGTAGAAAACATTAAGGACTTGGGAAATATTTTTTGACTCACATATTACATTTAGAGAGCACTACAAGCATATTACAGGGAAAGCTTTTACAAATGTTGGGTTTTATCTTGAGGGTGGGTGCGGATTTGTCAGTGAATTCACTACGATTACTGTACTGTTCTCTTTATGAGATCTCACATTGAATATGCATCTATGATATGGTCCCCCTTTTATAATATCTATAAAACCAGTTAGAGAATGTTCAAAAAAATTTGTGAAGTATTGTGCATTTAAACTGAACATGCTGGATAGGGTCGAGGAAGTCTCCCCCTCATCTTAACCTGCCACCTTTGAGGTTAGAAGGGCGGTTAGCGATTTGTGTTTATTCACAAATTAATCAATGGAAACATTGATTGTCCGGTTCTTCTTGGGCAAATTTGTTTAAAAATCCCTACTCGATCGCTTAGAAGCAATCAGCTATTTTCAGTTCAATTTCATCGGACTAACTATGGTTTTAATGCTCCAATCTCACGCTCCCTAGCATATTTGAATGCTCATCCTAGTATAGATCCTTTTGGAAGCTCACTCAATCTCTCTCTCGAAAGCAATGCTTCAGATCACTATTAGTGAGTTAATGTAAGTGTTAATTTGTAGATTCTATAACTATGATTTTCTGATATATGTATAAAGTAATTTTATTCTTATGTTTTATTCTTCATCTTTAATATTTTATGTATGTATCTGTAAGAAATTTTATAATGGGGTATCCCCTGTGTATACGCTTAAATAAATAAATATAATAATATGTTATAAAAATCCTGGATATTTCACAGTGGTCAAGAATAATAAAATTATGATTTTTGATAATGTTATTTATAAAGTTGTTCCAATTGAGTAAAAAAAATGGTTTACCAACAGAGAGAAAAAAAAATTACCTTTAACTTAAATTGTAAATAACTTTTAAAAGAAATATTTTATGTAAAAACTTTAAAAGATCCTTTTTTGTAGAGCAATAAATTCCTTTAAAGAATGTTTATTGCTTTTTTATATATTTATTTTTTTGCTTAGTTATAAAATTCTCAAAATTTAAAAGGTAAATCTAAAAATATATTAACAATTTATTCCAAAACAGGTCATCTAAAAATAAATTTCAATAAGACGTTTTTGTAGGAATTTATTATTTTAAAAGTATATGTGCAGATATTTTTTTATCTTAATAGTTAGGCAGCTATGACGCAAAAATAAAAACAAAATAATAATTTTTTTTTTAAAGTAGATAGCCTCTAAATATTAATATTAAGGGTAATAGTTCGATATAGCGGTTTTCGCTATTATAAGAGATTTTCGAAAAATTCTTTTTCAGGGCGTTTCTATAGGTCGATTATGACACAAATCTGTGTGCGCGTTTTTCAAAATCCATTTCTATAATTTATTATTAATAAAAACATATTTACGGGACGGTGGAGTGAACAGGGGTGCTGGGTGGGGACAAAACAGTATAAATCCAACGTCAAACACGAGAAAACATTAATACACTGCACTCGGGGCCCATGAAAAATGTAAATTAATTTTGAAAAGTATTAAATTTTTTGAAAAACTATCCCACACATATGAGATATCTCGTCCGCCATTAATTAAAGAAGGAAAATAGGCGCATTCATTTTGGTCAGCTGATAACATGAAGTTCGTCATTATGAAAATGACAGTCTTGATAGAAGCAGCGTTGCCAAACTTCTTATGAAGAATTAACACCAAGCCTATTTCAGGGATTATCCACCATTTCCATGAGAAACAATGGTATTTTTTGTAGAAATGCCTCCTTCTTTATGTTTAGGTATTTTCCTTTTTCTCTACAAATTATAATAGGAAAAAGGAATAACTTAATTTTTCATATGAATTTTGTCCTTTATCTTCCTTTTTTTTAAGCTATTGACACTTTCTCACGTTATTTGGCAACATCGCAAGACATTTACAATTCTATTGCAAACTCTTCTTTTATGCAGTGACAGCCATGGCGGGATTGTTGTACTATTATTTATTTTTAATTTTTATAAACAATTTTTTGGACATTTTTGTAAACAGAAAGTGCGGTGTGTACTGTGAAATACTGTTTTTGGGCGTTTAATGTAGGATTTCTACTGTTTCGTCCCCACCCAGCACCCCTGTTTACTCCACCGTCCTGTAAATATGTTTTTATTAATAATAAATTATAGAAATGGATTTTGGAAAACGCGCACACAGATTTGTGTCATAATCGACCTATAGAAACGCCCTGAAAAATAATTTTTCAAAAATTTCCTATAATAGCGAAAACTGCTATATCGAACTATTACCATATTAAGGGCTCAAAGCTTCACGATATTTTCCAAAAATTATATTTAATATTTTTTTTAACAAGTTTTTTTTTTGGCCCAGTCTTACCTTCATAATATAATAAATTTTGGATGTAAGAAAACGTATTGAAATATTTGTGAATTTTGGTCCGACCGTAGATTTTTCTTTTTTTCCTATTTTTCAATGGAGAATCACCTCCGTAAATTTGTCGGTAGAGTTACTGGACACCCTGTATATACCCTATATTACCAAGTGAAATAAATTGCGTATGTCCTTTAATTTTCTGATTGACCCCATATAAATAAAGGGTTGTATAAACTTTAAAAATATCAAAGACTTACATTTCTACAACCAAAATCCGATCGACACGTATGAAAGAAAAACTGAACATTATGCAGTTCAAGTAGGAAGAACTGCAACAATGCAGGAAACTCTATAGAGTGCAATACATTGGACGTTGACTTCGAAATTCAATATTGACATACGATATAGTGGAGGTCGAACAGTTACTTTACAGGGTGTTCCATTATCTACAACGGGATGTACGGTGTTATTTAACAAAAGTTAAGTTCCTATTTATATCTGTGGTAATATAGCTACTGTTTTTCTTTAATTATATATATATATATATATATATATATATATATATATATATATATATATATATATATATATATATATATATATATATATATATATATATATATATAAATATATATCTTTCTAATCGACGTATATCAGTCATTGTTGATGGCCACTCTTCAAGCTTTCACGAAATTAATGCTGGAGTGCCTCAGGGTTCAGTACTCGCACCAACTTTGTTTCTTCTTCACATCAACGACCTTCTTTCTTCCACAACCAATCCCATTCATAGTTATGCTGACGATAGTACCCTTCACTCCACTTTCAGGTTCCCAAACCAATCTCTCAACCCGACTTGGAAAGCAAACGCAGGGCGATGCAGATATCTCTTTCACAGGATCTCAATTTGATATTGGATTGGGGCGCCAAAAATCTCTGTTCAATTTAATGCATCCAAAACACAATCATGTCCCCTGTCGCGAAAAATCATCAAACACTCAGCCTTTGCTTATGAGTGGCCAGGTTTTGCAGAGCGGGGACACATTTAACCTTGTGGGCGTCACATTTGAGAATAACCTTAACTGGCATAAACACATTGTATCTATAGCCACCGCGGCTTCAAAAAAGCTTGGATTTCTTTCCGAGCCAAAAGTATTTTTCTCCTTCCAATTTATACACCTTGTATGTGTCCCAAATTCGACCCTCTCTGGAATATTGTTCTCATGTCTGGGGAATGGCATCCCCTACAACCCTCAGCATTCTTGATGCCATTCAAAGAAGGGCTGTTCGTCTTATTAATGATCCTTTACTTACTCAAAGACTTCCTTCTCTTGCCCATCGTCGAGCTGTGGGAGATCTATCGCTCTTCTATAGATACTTTTACGGCTTCTGCTCCGACAAATTATCCAGTATAGTCCCTCCTCTTGCAGCTCCCAACAGAGAAACTCGTGGTGCCGCACGTATGCATCCCTATACGGTCCAATTGGACAGGCCCCGAACTTCCCATTTCGTTCGTTCTTTTATCCCTAGAGTTTCTAGACTGTGGAACCTACTGCCAGCGGAGGTCTTTCCTTCCCCCCAAATCTTCAAGTTTTTAAGTCCCGTGTTAACAAACTTCCTCTTACCCTGCTTAAGACACCCACGGTACGTTAGTATTTAGGCTTTCAGCCTTCGTGGAATGTCTAAAGATAAAAAAAATTAATAAACAATTTTTTGATGATCCCCATAGAACACATAACTTAACGGTTGTTAAAACTTAAAGATATCAAGAACTAAAATTTCTTTAACCTGAATCAGATCGACACTTACAAGTAAACTGAACATTATGCAGTTCAAGTAGGAAGAACTGAATCAATGCAGGAAACTCTACAGGGTGTTCCAAAATACATGCATCAAATCTTAATGGCATATTCTACGTTGAAAATAAGCCCTGGTTTCTTTTATAAACATATGTCCGAAAACACTTCCTTTAAGATATACAGGCTGTTAAAATTCTAAGAAAAAAAAACATATTTTTATCATAATTTTAAAACCGCTTCAGATTATTGATTATTTAGCACACATTGCATCAGCATTTTTCTTTATGTACTTTTTTTTAAAAAATTACCAATGACGTATCTGTACCATATTTGTATATTTTTCAAGAAAAAATGGTGCGCCACTGTTTCTTCCTTAAATAAAAATTATTTGTAAAATTCTCATTGAATTTGGAACAAATTTGTTTTCTTGACTTTTTTCGAACGATGAATAGTTTTTAAAAACAAAAATAAAAACAACTTTGATGCATGAAAAATTTGTTGATAAAATATTCACAAAATCGATTTAAAATTTTAGGTCTTTAATTTTTATCATTTTTGTCAATATTTTCGCAAATTCGTCATGCATTAAAGTGGTTTTTATTTTTTTATTTGAAAACCATGCATCGTTCGGGGAACTAGTCAAGAAAAATTAATTTGTTCAAAATTTAATGGAGATTTTAAGAATTATTTGTATTTTAGGAAAAGCAGTAGCGCACCATTTTTTTCTTGAAAAATATTCCATACAAATATGGTACAGACGTCGCTAGTATTTTTTTTATATTTTACATAAGAAGAAATGTCTTTTGCAGCTGTTACACAATGTACCAAATACTAATTAAATATCTATAGCGTTCTAAATATTATATAAAAAAGTTTTTTTTTAGAATTTTAACACCCTGTATATCTAAAAGAAAGCGTTTCCGGACATATGTTTATATAGGAAACAAGGGCTGATTGTTGACGTAGAATTTGCCATTGAAATTTGATGCATTAATTATGGAACACTCTGTATAGAGAGCAATACATTGGACGTTGAGTTCCAAATTTAATATTGATGTACGATACAGTGGAGGTCGGACAGTTACTTTACAGGAGTGTTCCATTATCTCGGGATGTACGGTGTTATCTGGACAAAAATGAAGTCGTTATATTTATACAATGCTTGTCTTAAGTCAGGACCCCCCTCTTAACTTTTGAATTGTTTGGTATTTTTTCATGAAAATTTAGTAAGAAATCATAAACCAAATTCTAGGCAAGAAATGAGAGATATAGAAATCAACCCAAAGTTAAGGGGCCATTAAAAAAAAATAAATGGAAAGGGGGTCTTGTTCCACATTATTTTAAACCTTTAAACAAGTACTTCATAACACCAGAATAGAAAGTGAATACCTTTACCTGCCGCAAAATGGCAATATTTTTAAAATTACCTAAAAACCTGATTGGGATGGTTATATCTCCAAAACTAATAAAGTGAGATATACCTAATGTAGTATTTTCTTAAAGGTCTTTTAGATATCTTTTCAATGGTAATATAATATTTAGAGCGCGTTATTAAAAATAACTGTATTTTTGTCCTACCCTGTATATTGTTACCAATATTACCATTAAATAGTTCCTTAAAAGAGCTTTAAGAAAATATGACATTAAGTAAATACAACTTTTGATACGGAAATATGGTCGTCTAAATAAGGTATTAAGATAATTTTCAAAGTACCTTCATTTTATAGAACGTAAAGGTATTGCTTTTATATTCCGGGAGTATAAAGTACTCATCAAGAGATTTAAATCAATATTCCACAAGGCCCTCCTTTTTTATATATATTTTTTTTAAATGTCGCCCAGCTGTCAGTTTAACATTTATATTTGTCATTTCTTGTCTAAAATTTGGTTGCGGTTGTCTTCCTAAAGTCCTTAAATTTTTATGAAAAATACCAAACAATTTAAAAGTTTTAAGTGGGTCCTGAATTAAGGCAAGCACTGTATTTCTGGTAATATAGGTTTTGAAAAAAGTCAGTAATACAATTGGGTGGCTTACTGTGAAAGTTTAGGTTTTTTATTAAATAAAACATCAAGTAATAAAAATAAAACAAAATACAACCCTCTTATAGGCTATTTTAAATGGAAAAGCATATTCTTTATACACTTCTGGACAAAAAACCGAACAAACAAAATTTTGTTCAAATTCAATCTTACATAACTTTTCGGTTTTTTGACTGATTTTAATGATCTTTTGGGCAAGTTGTAGGTAATTCTATCAAGATAATTAGTTCATATATAAATTGTAAAAAGTTTTATAGGATTATGTATTATACAGGGGAAATGTTGCATTGTGACCCAAATTTTCGAACATCCTGTGGAATAATTTAACGTTTCAATTTTTTACCAGTGTATTGAATTTTAAAGCTTCAGCAATTTATAAATTTACTCTGGGTTACATATTAGAGACATTTTGCACTCCTTATTTTGCAATTCCGTTGTGGTTAACGTTATTCTGAGACTGCGCAGTAACGCAAACATGATCCGTTATCGTTATTAACCATACCGGACTCCTTTAATTATGGATGAATACCGAAGAGGTTATCGTTATCGTTAAACTGCGTGGTTGCCGGATTGTAGAAATTTAAATATCAATTATTTAAAAGGTTAAAATTTTATTACCGTATTAATTAAAATATCATTTATACAAGAGCTCTAATTAGCGAAAAATCTATAGCAGTAATAAAAATCAAATGGTGTTAAGAAATTCAAACGGACTTGCACTTTTACGGGATATTCTAAATCAGTAATTAATTTAGATGTTACAATCTGGCACACTTGCTTTTTATTTTAAAATAAAAATAAAAATTACTACCAAACTAAACCTTAGTTTTTGTGTTTTGCTTATACTGTATTGTTTGCATCTACTTTAAAAAACAAAATCAACAGAAGTGTTTGCATATATTTAAATATCAATTTATATCTTATGAAGAATAAAAGTAAATACTGATTTTTCGTTAACTTTAAAATCGGTGAACTAAAGGCAAAAATAAGGTTATGTATCGAAAGCGCAGACGCAAGATAAATTTCTTAAAAGAGGCTGCAAAATCTCTGTCTTAAACTGCTGCCGTAATCGTTATGTTTAATAACGATAACCATAAGGAGGCCAAAAAACGTCTGTTATTTTAAGAGGTGCAAAATGTCTCTATTATATATTAATATTGTCTCGAAATTTTAATCTCGAAATTTTAAAACTGACTCTTATAAATAGAGTGTCGATGAATCTTCATGCTGATAACGAAACAACAAAAGAATAAAGAGAACATCGAAGCGACGCATAAAGAACATCGGGCAGCGTCTCGACGCTGACAATCGCAATTTGGAAAGCAATTGTCACTTTGGGTAACTTTATTTTGTTTAAAATAACAAATTTGTAATAGTATACAGGGTTGAAAATATGTTCTGTAGTTTGACGGATTCATTTAACGGATGGGATTTATTTGGGTACACGCCAAAATAAAATTAAAAGTACTAAAAAACCAAAAAAAATTTAAACAAGTAAAAAGATAATTAAAAATTGACGTTTCGGTGGCAAATCTGCCACCGTTGTCAAGATAAATGGAATAAAAATAAAAATTTACTATTATTTAGGTTTTAAAATTTAAAATTTTTATGTTTTTTAGGATATTCTGAAAACTTTGACATTAAATGTCAAAATATGTTTGTTTGGTTATAGTGTCATATAACAGGATTTTTTAAATTTATTAATTATAAAACATGTTTTTAAAACCCATTTGTTTGTCTAGACAGTAAAACTTGTTTTGTTAGAAAACTACTTCGATTTAATATAAAAACCCCAATCCAGACTTTCGCAAACTGTAACTCCATCGTGTGCCCAATTTCAAAAGACGTTTAAAATACTTTTCTTAGTACCAAAAAGATCATTATTCTTTATTTCTATTTTAAAGTTTCTCATTGATACAAATTGAAATTGGAAGACAGTTTGGTTATTGTTGCCTTTTGTTGTCATTGAAAACTCTTTATTAGAAAAATTGCTATAGAGTTGCGGAAGACATTAAAAATGGTTTAATTTTATTTTTTAAATTGTTTAGTAAGTGAATGTTATTTTTTTTATTTTTATATCTTTTTTTTATTTTTACTTGTACATACCACTAATGCCCTAATTTTTTCCGAAATAACTTTCGAGACCAACGCTTGCGGTTTGGGATTATTTTCTTAAAATATTTGTGACCAAAAAAAATTCATGAAATAATTCAGGCACGTGTGGTATTGGGTAAGAAAAATTAACAATAAATTGGTTTTAATAGTATATTATGGGACGAACATGAAATGTTACTCATTTCTCACGAGTATGAAGGAAAATGAGTATTCCGTGCGAGTTGCATACTTTACTTTTTTCAACGACTATTGACTTTAAATCAAGTTAAATTCCATGTTCCCGTCTTGTGATAGATTAATTTGTCAGCCATGACATACGCGACATTATGGCCTCAAATTTCTTATCGAATTTGATTTATTTTAGTATTATTTGATTTTTGTACTTATTGGATATTTTTAAACTTATATTTAAATAAAAAATGGTGACCTTGACTAAAGAGTCATATTAGGAAAATAATATACAAATTTTCGGGGAAATTACATAAGTGCATCAAAATTATCGATAATTTTGCTTAAAAGCGAATTGCCTAAAAGACAATACACATGAAAGCTTAATTATCTGATTATTTTAATGCACCAGTGAAATTTAAGGAGAAAATTGAAAGTGAAACTATCAATTTTTAATTTCTACTATTTAATTATTGCTGTAATCAAGCGATTATTGTCGAGTAGACAAATGGGTGCACCTTACGACGGTCGTGGAAAATGGATGTGGGTAATGGCCGTGGGTAAAAAGCCATATTATCTATTTAAAATCACATGAATAATGTATATGTCGCAGGCAAATGTTTATTTTTGGCAAATGCCTTCTGCCTGGCAAATAGCGTCCTTTCATTATCAAGTTCTATTTGCCTAGCCAATCAGCATTTAATTCTTTTTGCCTTAGCAATTTTTAGGTAAATGGAAATAGCAATATTTGCATAACTAGACGGTCATGCAGAAACTGTTACATTAGAGGGGGTCATGGTTTGTTCGGGTTAGTTAATTTTTTTTCTAATAGACCAAATAAAAAAAGATATATCCAGCCAACAGTAATTACGACAATATAACCGTTTTGCATAACCGTCTATAGCGCTTCGAACCAATTAAATTACACGTGCTTTTGCTTTTACTGTAGTCTGAAAAACACACTGTACGCCTAAAATGTTATCAAATATATCACACTCATTTGCAAATGCATTTACCTAGGCAAATGGCTTTAAAATAAAAATATTTTCACGAAAGCATTTGCCTAGGCAAAAGCCAATTGCCTAAAATAACCATTTTCCTGGGACATATACATTTTTAAATTGTAGAAAATAGCTATTTTTTTACAAATAAATTTACTTTAAATAATATTTAAAATATATTCTAGAAATGGTATTTTGATCGCACTAAAAGAGTTAATTAAAGTAGTTTTATTTATTTTTTAACCGAAAATTCAAAACTGTTTACGCTGGCTTTATCTCATATTGTAAAACAGTTTTTTAATGATGTTATCGTCCAATCTCATCGGACAATTGTGTTCGCTCCAAATAGCACAATGATCTTATTAATGTTGGAATGTTCATTAGGGCGCGAAATGAAATGGCAAACGATTTATTTTGTTTTAGTTACAGTTATAATGAATAAAGTATAAAAATTTTTATTATGTCTGTACCAAAGTCGGTCTATATAAGGTCACGACATTCGGCCATATTGCTTTGACGTGTTATGACGTCACATCTCAACAAAAAGCAATAATATACTATTTTTAACAAATTTTAGTTTTTGAGTCGATTCGATTGATCCGATGCCCCGTTTTAGCGTAAAAATAGGGCACCAACATTCTAGTTTAAAATAATTTTGTTATACCACAAAGCTTGAAAACGGCTTGCACGAAAATGGTAAATTGGGATAGTGCAATACTACAACAATTTTTTAACCACTGCTTGGTGTTGGTAATTTTGTTAAAACGGAGAAACACACCCCGAAACAAATTGTCATAAAATTTAATTAGGTTTGGTAGTACAAATGCGTTGTCTCCACATCCCTTATAAAATAACTAGAATAAATAGTTTCTAATCTAAAATGTTACTTTAAATATGCACTCAAATTTAGTAACTTTTATTTTGAGATGTTGAGAACATCTGTAATTGTTTAAGCAACTAACCACAAAAACCGCCTCATTGTTCAATATTTAAATAATTTTATTGTTAATAAACCACAAAAGCGTTAAAAATTAAATTTAAATTTCAATAAACACAAAATATAATAGAAAACATATATATATTCTTGTTACACGTTGGCAATAGTTAATTTGTCACTAGTTAAAAAATAAAGTTACTAAATATTAGTGCCAGGATCATTTGCAATTTTTCGACTCTTTTTTGACGTTTCAGTGGTACGGACGTTTTCTTAAAAAAAATACATTATTTACCCAGATATTGGCGGCTGAAGGAGCTGTACGGGTACTATATTTACCCTTGGGGATCAAGAAAAGACTACCTGTTAACTAGTAGTGCCACGGAAGTGTATTTTGAGATCGAGAGAGATTCCTAATCCTTTTTCCTAAAATCGCACCTGGTACGTTGGTCTGTGATGACTATGAGCACATGCTTGAGACGGAGGAAAAGGGGCTGACAGAAATTGGTTATATTTGGATTTTCAATCTGCAGTTTTGCGGCATCTAGATGTGCACGTGCAAGATTTTTTTTGTTCATGTCTGAATATTTCCTATGGCTCTAAGCCAGACTCTGTAAATCCCATTTAAATGTGCATGTGCATCTGAAGATTTTTTCGCCAATATATTAATAAAAGCAAGCAAACAAGCAATCTGCTCTTTTATCCTATAAGATGGAAAGAAGTTATTTTTAGGACTTGGTTGATCCTTACAAATCACTGAACATTCAGAGAAAAGCTGTAACATGTATTTAGATGCATTCAAAATTTTCATCATTGATCCTTACAAATCACTGAACATTCAGAGAAAAGCTGTTAACATGTATTTAGATGCATTCAAAATTTTCATCATAAAGTAAAATCTTAACGGACAAGACTTTTTGCAGAGTGACAAAGGAACTTTTAAAACCATAATTTGCTTTTCGCCCCTGATATAAAATGGGCATCCACGGGAGATTACTGCTACAAGGCAAATAAACTGCACGCCAAGGAAAACAGCGGCGTTTGTCAGGTTGTTTAAATAAATAGCAAATAATCATTTTTTATACAATTTTAAAAAAGTACAATTTTTTTTATATACAAGGGTGATCAAAAGTTAACTCGCCACTCTTGCTTACTTCTTTATTATAAGAGATACAGAAGCCAGTTAAAATTATTAAGGGTGTAGTATTTTTTCCGCTTTAACAAAAAAGCAACTGTCTGGTTTTTAAAATCATTGCAAAAAATGTCCTTTCTTTTAAATGGAACACCCTGTATTTTATATAACCATTTTAAAAATCTATCAAAAAGCATTGAAAAAGTCCACATGTGATATATCCAATTTTAAATAGTTTTGTAAATATGGCACATCCTCAGGACGTTTTATAGAAAACGATTTTTTTAAATAAAACACTCTGTATATTGCATCAACAATAATTAGACATTATAAAGAACTTTGAGAAAATACATTTGATATGTCTATCTCTTACAGTTAAATAAAAATATGGCCATCCAAATCCTAAAATGATGTTAAATTTCCATTATATCTACAGCTCTAAGCACTAAAATTAGTGTCGAAGATAAAATAGACACTATAATATCTACATATTTTTAGATTTAATATGACCAAATTTCCAAAACTATAAGAAATCGACATAATAAATGTGGTATTATTTTAAAGCTTTTTAAATTATCTATTTAATGGTGATGCAATATAAACAGTGTTTTATTTTAAAAATGTCAGTTTACTCTTAAATTCTCGAGGATGGACGATATTTCAAAACTATTAAAGAATTGTTGATTTCAAACGATGGTATAATGTAAAGGGTGATCCAATAAGAAAAAAAACGCGTTTTTGTAATTAGTCGAAATCCTGATGTTCAATTGTTTTTGGGTTGGCAGCACGTTTATCAGTGGAAAAAGTACTACAACTTTACTAATTTAAGCGACTTCGTATCTCCAATAATAAGAAAGTTAGCAATAGTACTGTTTAGTGCTTAAAGCTCTGTAAAATTGTTTTGTAGAGCAAAATTGACAAATGATAACCTTTAAATGGACGCCATCTTAGAAAAAGTTAGTTATACAAAATAAGGCGATACTTTAAAAATTGTCTGATTTTGATGGCCATATGTCCAAAACTTAATTAGTTTGAATTATTTGGAGATATGCTCTATATTGAGCACTGCGCGAACTATTTGTTGGATGGTCTTCTTGTTGAGGTACATGCCTGCAGTGAGGGGGGACCGCTTCGGTCCTGGTCCCGGGGCAAGGAGCTGATCTGCCTCAGCCCTATTGACCCTATGAACTGAATGACGCCTAAAACAAAAATAAAAGAAAAACCCCCCAAAACCCAAAAAATTCTAATTAAACAACGACGTTTCGGTGGCAAGTCTGCCACCGTTGTCAAGATAAAAAACTAAGTTAAAAAATAAAAATAAAATATTAACTAAGATTTAAGATTAGAAATAATTAAAATTTAGATTATTTTTGTATCTCAAACTGAAATGATAGTTTTGACATATGTGTCATGAGTGACATAAGTAACTGGTGTATTTATTATTTGTAAGACAAGAAAAGGTAATAAGTTAGTTGATTTTTAGCTTTCCCGAAGATACTTCAGTATCGAGCAAAGGCAACCAAGTGTTATTTAAATTAACTGAAATTGATGCTACACAATTATCTTTATTTAATAATATATACGCACTTTCTTTGATTTTGCGTTTTTTAGAACAAGTGTGTGGCAGACTTGCCACCGAAACGTCGTTTTTTAATTAGAATTTTTTGGGGGTTTTTCTTTATTTTGTTTTAGGCGATCGGCCAGTTCATATGGGGTCAATAGGGCTGAACAGGGTTGGCTCGTATACCCCGGGACAAGGACCGAAGCGGTCCCATTCTTCCAGGCGGGTACTCAACAAGAGAGACCATCCAATAGTTTGGTTTACTTAATGTAGTATTTTCTGTAAACTTTTTAATAGTAATTATGATGATAATATACAGGATAGATCAAACAGTTTAAAGGGTTTTCCTAACTGCAGTGTAAGAAAATTTAAAGGCATATTTCTGAGCTATGCTAATGTTTAACACCCTAAACTTTTTCAAAAACTTAAAAATGTCGAAAACGCTTTTTAAGTAAAACTTGTGAGACTAGATATAAACGTTACTTAATAAAGTATTTGCTGTTATTGTAAGATAATTGCTAAGGAGAATTTATAACACTTAATTTAAAAAAACGGCCTAATCGTTTTTGGAATAGTTCAGGATTATGCAGTTTAGCTAATTTTTGTTTCTAGAAAACTAACCAAGCTACGTACAAATATGAAAAACAAAAAAGTATGAAAGTCGCAAAAACTAAATGGCGTACATTTTTTGTACAATAAAATTGGCCAAGGTTTGTCCTACGCCGCCACTGGTCTCACTAGTTAAAATCAGTATAGAGCTAAATTAACTTCCTATTTTAACAGATACCACAGCCGAATTTTATCAAAATCAAATTAGGCATATTTAAGATATTATTAAAAACCCGATTTTTCTTCTCCCTAAATCTTGAAAACAAAGCATTTTCGGATCTAGGTTTCCATGAACTTTCTTTATAAAATTGACTCACGAATACGCTTTCAATTTTCTTATCGCAACTAGGAAACACCCTGTATATTTCTTTTTTGTATATGGCATTTTCTATCATAATATATTTTCATTAAAATAATATTTAAAAGAGCTTTAACAAACACCCTATATATTAATTATAAAAACCTTTATAGAATGCAAAGCAAAACTTTTTATATCCTAAAAGTTTTAATAAATAAGGGATAAAAAGTGTCACTTTTATCCCTAAAATCGACTAAATTGCTCTTTTATTATTTTAGCATTCAAAAACAGCACCGAAGTTTGTTATATTTACAACTTCCAAAGATTTCTCCGCCTCTGAAAATATCTTCCCCAAGAACGTTACATAACCGTGAATTTTTTAAAGTGTTATTATTATTTGGGGTGGTAGTGTTATCGCCAAGAGAAAATTGGCACTTAAATAGACTTTAAGCAGATGTCAGAGAGAGACTAGCAAATAATAGGTGATGCAGCTGCTGTATAAACAAATTTGGGCTCCACGGAATATTCTGGGAAAAGCTTACGTTTATATACAGAGTGTCTTAAGATTAACAGACCTGAAAAATGCTTTTAATTACAATCATCTATGGATGACCAAAGAATACTAATCCATAGAACTCCACAAGTTAGATTTCAGCGTACCCTAAAAATTTTTAGTACCTATCCTGACCAACAGATGGCGAAAGTAGTACGATGTCGCTTTGCTAATACGATTACCATCAGAAATTGATAGCAGTCGCTGACGAGCAGTCGGCCCGATCAGTTAGAGTGAGGATATACGCAAAATTTAATAAAAATAAGATCCCCGATAAATGGTAGTATCCATAAGATTATTAAATTTATGATTTCAAAATAGGATAGGTATATCGATGGGTTTTTGACAAAACATCGTAAGCGACATTCGTCAGTTTTACGGGAAACGTTTTTTTTTCATTGAGTTATTTTGAAAACAAACTTGGTAATTTTTTTGTACATACATTAGTGCACGCCTTTATTTCAGATGAAGATATGTTCTATATTGGTTCGGCGGTTCATTTAATTAATGGTAGTTATTTGGGTACACGCCAAAAATAAATTAAAAGTACCAAAAAACCAAAAAAATAAAGCAAGTAAATAGAGAACTAAAAATCGACGTTTTGGTGGCAAGTCTGCCACCGTTGTCAAGATAAATTGAATAAAAATAAAAAATTAAAAATTAACTATTATTTAGGTTTAGAATTTTAAAATTTTTAGCTTTTTTTAGGAGATTCTGAAAATTTTGACATTAAATGTTAAATATGTTTGTTTTGTAATTCAAATTAAGAAGAAATCTAAAATAAAAACATTCAGATCTCGGTTTTCTTTAAAAATAACGCGATGGGAAGAAAAAATCGTTTCCCGTAAAATTGGCGAATGTCGCTTACGATGTTTTGTAAAAACGCATCGATATATCCTATTCTGAAATCATAAATTTAATAATCTTATGGATACTGGGTCCATTTATCGGGGATTTTATTTTTATTAAATTTTGCGTATATCCTCACTCTAACTGATCGGGCCGACTGCTCGTCAGCGACTGCTATCAATTTCTGATGGTAATCCTATTAGCAAAGCGACATCGTACTTCTTTCGCCATCTGTTGGTCAGGGTAGGTACTAAAATTTTTAGGGTACGCTGAAATCTCACTTGTGGGGTTCTATGGATTGGTATTCTTTGGTATGACTTAAGTGTTACTTTTCTGACTTTTATTTTTATCTCTTGAAGTAAGTTAATTTTCGTCTCTTGGGAGGAAAGTGGTCTTTACTCCAATAGGCCGAAAATAAAATCAAGTAGTTACCTAGCAACCGTCACAAAAATTCAAAAATGTACCAACTTAGAGATCTTCTCTGACTTTTACTTTTATTCCTTGGAAAAAAGTTAACTTTATAATTAAAATAAAGTAAAAGTAACATAACAAAACAAGTAAAATAAAACAGTTTTTACCTCGGTATGTAATATACTATCAAAAACATCCCAAAAATAATTTCTATTTAATAATATACAGTATACACATTGTGTCAGTTTAAAAACTTTTATGGGCTATTTTTTACCAATGCGTGAAAAGTAGATGGTGTATAACAGGAGTTCTCAACCAGCGGGCGCGCGCCTTCCAAAGCCGGCAAGAGGAGCTGAAAGAGTTTAAATTTTATATACAGGGTTAAAAGCGCGTGCGAGAGACAAGGTTTTCTGTTGGAAACGGTAAATGGAGGAATTATACCAGATAATTCTTCAAAGCAGAAGCCATGAAAGTACCTAAAAAAGCATCAAATCCCCCACAGCCCAATAATGAACGAGAGAAGAAATTATTGAGGCGAATAGCTCTTCTTTAAATAAAATCAAAAATGCCAAGGGTTGTGGGGGACACCATGTTCCAGATATGAGAACGATATTCCAAAGGGGTTGGATTTTGGTACACATGCAAAGTGTATTTGGCTCAAAAGAAAAAATTCAAGCTTTTTGAAGCTGCCAGGTACTATAAATACAATGCCTTTATGCCAGTAAGAGGTTATTCACAAATGTGATTACCACAAGATTGAAGGTGTCTTTGCTCTGCGAAACTTGGCGGCTAATAAGTAAAGGACGAGTAGAGTTGATGAGTTTTTTCGCGACAAGGAATATGATTATGTTTGACCGTATTAAATTGGAAGTTGAATACAAATGTAACTTCAACGTCAAATAAATGCATTAAAATGGACGACATTTCTGGCTTGCCAATCTAAGGTCCTGTAAAACAGATATTTGCTTCGCTTGGCGTTTGCTTTTCAAATTAGGTTTAGAGAGTGGTTTAAAAGGTGAAAACCAGAGTGAAGGGTACTATCGTCGGCAAAATCTATGAATGGAATTGGTAGTGGACGAAAGAAGGTCGTTAATGTGAAGAAGGAGCAATGTTGGTGCCCTGAGGCACACCTGCATTTACTTTGCGAAAGCTTTAAGAGTGGCCATACACAATAACTGATATACGTCGATCAGAAAGATAACTAGAGAGCTAAGAATAAAGTTTAGTTGAAAGACCATAGAAGAAAGTTTGTTAAGAAACGCCTCATGCCAGATCTGGTCTAAAGGTTTAGATATATCAAGGGCAACTATCAGGAACTCACCTAGAAACTCAAGAGACTTGTTTCAGCTGTGTGATACGAAGAAAGAAAACTTGCTGTAGATCTATGTATAGTATATAACATTATAAGGGTGGGAAAATGACTTATTTCACACGAGTGGGAATATTGTTGCACGAGGCGTCGGCCGGTGCCCACGCGTGTAAGGAAAGTGATTTTCACACAAATGTATACACTTTCACTGTTTTTCCTACGACCACAAGTTATTCGCAAAAAAACAATAAAAGTTTTTTTTGTCTTCACGGAAAAATAAGAAAACAATTGAAAACTTTGCATCACTAGGGTGATATATACTTTTCCTTACTGCGATATATTATACTGTTTAACAATATTTTTATATCAAAATCACCTACCTAGTCGCTTTTTATCATTTTAAGAATTAAAAAAAGGTCCTCATTAAAGTATTGCATGGCTTTTAAATATAAATCCATTAACAGCCTGATAACTCCAAATTTATTTTAAATAACGATGACAGCGATAACAGCTTTAAATTATACTTTGCAACACTAGTGTTGTAAAATTACTTTACAACACTAGTGTGATATAAGGCATTTTCTATGCATGAAAACAGTGTGCTATTTACTATTTTTACATGTGGTCGTAGGAAAAAAAAATTCATTGGTTAGAAAATGGCATTCTTAATAATGTGCGTTCTTTTTTTGTATTTATTTATTTGAAAAAGTAAAAGAGGTCATAAATACATGCGACTAGAACAAAGTGTCTATAAAACATGTATTACAAGTCTGTACTCCAAAATTGTTGGTATTACAGATATTTTTAAAACACTATTTTTTTTTACTTTTACTGATCGGAAATATTAAAGATTTGCTGATTGGGAATATAAAAAATTTAACTGAAGTCACTTAAAAACAAAGTAATTTAAATTAGATTACGCTAACCATACTCTCAATTAAATATGCCATAAGTCTTATTTTACCCTATTTCAAAGTACTTAAAACTACAAACAAACTCCATTTCCAACACTAACTATATTAAAGTGTCACATTACCTTTTGCAATCCAACATTCTCTCTTTGCGACATTACATTATATTAAAACTTAAATTTAAACTGTACTTTGCTCTTAACTTTAATATATCGCGCCGTAGAGTCAACATTATCAGATCTAGACTAACAAATGACGATTCCGGAGAAGTAAACTGGTTAACTTCCGCGTCGTGTTTGTCTTCTGAAAGTAGTTGATCAATTTAGATTAGAATTGTGCATACATCTGTCAGAAATAGGGGTGTGCAAATATCGATCGAATCGAATCGAATCGAGCCCAGACGCCATCTTAAAATTTTCATTCAATTTTAGTCTAAAAAGTATTTATGCATTAATTTTATATCCCAAAATTTAATTGTTTTATTTGATCCGTTGGGGCAAAAAAAAGGGGGGCATTAAATAAATGCACTGTATGTATATTCTTTTAAGTGTTTGGCATGGACCTTAATACTATTTAACCATTTTTACTTCTCACACAATATAATGTTTAACTAAACATTGTCCAAAACTCACACCGCTTTTGGGACATAACTTCTCAAATTATATTATATTATTTTACCAAACCCTGCATATGGCAATACCTTGTTGAAAAGATAAAACATATATTTTTGTGGCATCTCATTATAAATTTTAAGAATAAACTTTATAATTTCGGAGAACTCACATTCGTAAACAAAATTAAATTATTCAGTATGCTGATTCTGTTTTGCACGGTTTCGAAACATTTCATGTGTACAAATGCAGGAACAACAATTAAATTTTCAACGTATCTAAATTAATTTTCATTTGGGGTCGGACCAGCCAAATGTAGGAGAAAAAAAAACTTTTATTTATTTTAGACATTTTATTTAGACACAGACAAGACAACACTTGTTTATGACGCAAAAAAAAATATCCTAAAAGTTTCAACTCTTAATATTAACATAAAGACGTGCATTAAAATTATTGATTTTTCAATAATTTTTCATACAATTTCGGAATCCTTCAAATTTAAACCTTTGATCAGTTCGTATTCTTAAAGAAAATTACCCCCACAAAATTCTCAGTTTTCGAAGAACGAGCCGTTTTTTGTAGTCGCGCCTTAAACATTAATTATTTTTTTTGCTTTTGTCACTTAGATTTTGGATTTTTTAACTGCCCCAAATATAAATATCTTTATAAAACAAATATTTATTTTATTAAAAAAATAACTTTCTACAAAAAGATCTCTTAACATTTTTCGATCAGTATTATTCTTCTAAAATTATTAATAATATTATAATTAGCATTATAATTTTAATAATTAATAATTATTATATTAGAACAATATTTTACGTGCATTTTTAACAATATAAAACAGATATAAAAGTCGCAAAATTTTACGTCCACTCTATACAAATTTGCCCCGACCTCTGCAACGCTAACTCGGCACACTGTGTATAGACGACTGCTCGAATTATTCCTTATCGGGCAGCTGGAGGCAGCTAGACCCCGATCTCTTAGATGCGGCCGCTGTGACGAGTGTCCCAACTTATATATTTATATTAATACTAAATAGGAAAATTGCTTTTTAATGTACATTAAATTAACATTAAAAAGCAATTTTCCTATTTAGTATTAATATTTAAAAAATGTTTCACAAGAAACCAACTGCGGATACAATTCAGTGTATTATATATTTTATATTTCGTAAACTTTGCCTATACTACCTTCTTTTAAGAAACTAGGGTACTAGTGTGTCCAATAAAACAGGAGTATGGTTGTGAGCCACTCTGTTTATAATTTATAAAAACAAAATTTTTATTTTTCATTATATTTTTCCTAAAAAGTAGTACCTTTAAAAAATTCCCCAAAAGTTTTAGCCCTTAATTTTATGATTTAAGTACTCGCTTAAAGCGTGTGAAGATTTTCCATTTAAAACACGTAAACTTCAATGTTTGTTTTTAATTTTTTATAACTCTAAGTGCTCCAGAAAAGTGTTCATTGCGGCAAATTCGTAACTTACACTGGCAAGGTAGTACTGGTTACTTAACCTAAGTTTTTCATAAAATTCTTGTTTTTCTGTAATTTTCTCATAAATAACTAGAGCTATACAAAAGATAAAAGACAAGGTTGTTAAAATGTTAAATAACCCGAGAACTGTTGGTCATAGCGATTCGATTGTCAGAAAATATTTTGTAGAAAATTAAAATTTTAACAACTTTCTTAATTGTATTTTTATATAACTCTTGGTATTTATGAGAAAATTACAGAAAAACAATTTTAATGTTTATTTTTATCGCTTTTTTACTATTTCCTTATCGCCTTTGTTAATAAGTTGAATCACTAATCTATTTTCATTGTTAGTCCAAGGTTTAAGGCTTTAAATAAATAAGTAGCCCATTAATCAGCAAAATTTCCCCGACAAAGATGACCATTGTTTTGACGAGACCATTATACTACCAAGCAAACAAGAGGTTTGTACGCCGATTCAAAACAATGATCTTATCTTGTCCAGCAAAGTCCATACTGGAAAATCCAGTGACAGACCAGCATAAGGAAATGTACAGTTCTGTTTACCATAATTTTTACAAATATCGAATATTTAATACAGTTTTAGAGTTCTATTACCTAAATCCAAATGAAAAGAACTCACTCAGCAAAATCGTCATAAAACGTATAAATTGGCAATAAGTATTTAAGAACCAAAAGTTTTTGAAGTAAAAAAACTTGCCCTTATTTATACAGGGTGATTCAAAAGTCGATCATAAAACTTAAAGGGGTGATTCTACTTGACAAAATAAGGGTAGAGCGTCATATACATTTTTTTAAAATATCATTCGTTTTCAAGTTACAAGCCGTCAAAGTTCAATTTTTATTTTGATTTTTTCGCCATATTGCATTTATTTTTTAACCAATCCAGTTGATATTTGACACACAAATCGAGCTTTGCAAATTTTAAAATTTTAAGACAAAAGTACTTTTTTAAATACCGCCAGAGGGCACTTTACCTAAAACTTAAAATGTATTTACATTATAACTTTTAAGATAATTAGAAACTTAAAAAATAGGGTAGTTTTTATTAAAGTCGATAAATCTCACCGGTTAGGCACCAATAGACATCAAAGTTTTTATCAATTTCAATCAAATTACCTACATACATGCAGGGTGTCCAGTAACTCAACCGACAAACTTAACCAAACGATTCTACAACAAAAAAAACTTCATATAAACATATGTCCTAAACGTCTTAGTTTTTAAACTACGGGGTGTTAAAAATTAAAAAAATATTTAAGAGTATCTTATTTTTTAGATTTTTGATTGTCTATAAAATGGCGCCTCCAGCTTTGCGATATCTGTCAAAATAAAAAGTTATGATGTAAATAAATTTTAAGTTTTAGATAAAGTGCCCTCTGGCGGTATTTAAAAAAATACTTTTGTCTTAAAATTCTAGAATCTGCAAAGCTCGATTTGTGTGCCAAATATCAACTGGATTGGTTAAAAAGTAAATGCAATATGGCGAAAAAACCAAAATAAAAATTGAACTTTGACGGCTTGTAAGTCGAAAACGAATGACATTAAAAAAAAATTAGAAGCACCCCCTTAAGTTTCGTGATCGATTTTTAAATCACCCTGTATAGCTAAATAAGATACAACTATAAAATTTGGGGTTTTCGTTTAAACAAATTGATTATGAATTGATTTTTATATTTAACATTTAATCATTTATTTTGAACACCCTGCATATATACCTAGTTTTATAATAAGTCAGGTAGAGTAGGTCATATTAAGATAAGTTTACGAGATCACCCTGTATACTAGGTGCTTATAATCCCTGGACCAGTAATAAAATGTATCTATCTCTTTGTTTTATGGCTCTGATACTCAGTCAACTCGCCAGTTCTCCCGTTCCGGTCATATAAGCTATTGCTATATAAGCTTTCTTGGCTTTGTCCGTGGAAAATCTGGATAATCGAGCTCAAAACTCCCATACTTGCCTAGCATATGAATAAGAAATACTTCCAACAATCAAAAACAGCGATGAACTTCTAAACATGCATTAAATGTGGTTGTCAAGCAAAGGGCTGCTACTGGTATCGCGCATAACCGTCACTTTCACCACTGACGCTTTTCCGCAAGGCATGCGCACCTCCTCAACCATACGAAGACACCATGTGTTCAACACCAAAACGTAAAAACCTTAGGCTTTAGGAATCTTCACTCACAGCGCGTGAAACGCACTACTCGAAGACCGCGGAAAGAGTGAGTAATGAAATATACTGCATAATAATAATACACTATTTTAGGAGGTTTGCTTTTGACGAGTCTACCACGAATATTCATACCGCCATATATGGAAGCGGCGCGTTAACCCAGCCGGTTAGTGTCGAATGTTTCGGGTGTCGTTCTCCCGTTCCGGTCATATAAGCTATTGCTTATAAGCTTTCTCGGCTTTGTCCGTGGAAAATCTGGATAATCAAGCTCAAATCTCCCAGGCTTGCCTAGCATATGAATAGAAAATACTTCCAACAATCAAAAACAGCGATGAACTTCTAAACATGCATTAAATGGTTGTCGAGCAAGGGTATGCTGCTATCGCGCATAACAGTCACTTTCACCACTGACGCTTTTCCGCAAGGCATGCGCACCTCCTCGACCATACGAATACACTATGTGTTTCAACACCAAAACGTAAAAACCTCAGGCTTTAGGAATCTTCACTCACAGCGCGTGAACCGCACTACTCGAAGACCGCGGAAAGAGTGAGTAATGAAATATACTGCATAATAATAATAATAATACACTATTTTAGGAGGTTTGTTTTGACGAGTCTACCACGAATATTCATACCGTCATATATGGAAGCGGCGCGTTAACCCAGTTCCGGTTAGTGTCGAATGTTTCGGGTGTCGTCATATATTTTAAAAAATATAGACAGAAAATTTAAAATAAACTAAATTGAACGCGTCGAAGTAAGGCGTTTACTTACTTTTTGTCGGACAAGTTTAGCATAATGTTTTGCACGCAATTTTTAAAAATTGTGTCAAAAATCGTAAGGATTACAGTTACACTATACTGTCCGGATTACCGAAGTAATACTTTACTATTTTTAAGTCTATGTAATTTTCTCCACAAGATGGTGAATGCGTTAATATTTAGCTGATACAAACCTCATTGAAATTCGACGCGTTCAATTTAGTTTATTCTATATTTTCTGTCTGTTTTTTTAATTTTAATCTTTAGACGAGCCACTACTGACCGTGCCCTGAGTGCTCTGGATTTTATTTGTAGACCTCTATTACACAAACAAAAGGGGGTGGTCCATTGTCCCAAGTGAGTTGTTTATTTGCCTTTACGATATTCTGTTACGTGATGACTCTATTACCTCTTGGTTTTTATGAGTTAACTTCCGAAAAACTTATGGTCTAAGAAAAGATTTATAATTAAATTTTCTACAAGAAAAATTAAAATTAGGAATTGCAAAATGTATAACACTTGAAACAAAATAGCAATAAATCGAAAAAATGCAGTTTAACGCTCTTTTTTTGTATGATTTTAGAAACTTTAAAGTTTTTTTGTTTCCCTATTTAAGAGAAATAATTTTACGCTTTGATAAAACATCACAACAACAACGACTAAGCCAAAAAATAACTGTGTTTTTTTAACGCTATTGATAAATAGTTATTTTTATACAAAGGGCGCTCCACGAGGGCAACAATCAGCTGTGGGCGTAAAGAGCGTGCTTTACGCCAGAGGTGCAAACAATATTTTTGTACGACTCAAATTAATATACAAGCATTCTATGTAGTTGGTCCGGTGATGGCTTAGCGTGTAAGCGTTAAGTCGTTGAGCGCACAACGGACGTGAGGTGGGTACGAATCCTGCTGAGGCCAAATACTTATGTATAAGTTGGTCGAAAATTTCTCTCTCTCTACTCTATTTTTTTCTTTTGGTTTTGGTCCCTTCAGGTCCAATACACCACTCTGCCCCTTCCGGGACTATGCTTTCCAGGGCTTCGTCGGCGGAAACTCTGGATAATCGAGCTCGTAGCTCCCAGAAATTGCAAAAGAAAAACAAACAATTCAACAATCGATGCAATGCATAAATTGTCGCCTGTCAAACCAAGATCTGCTACTGGTGTTACGTATAACCTTCACTTTCACTACTGACAGTTCCCATGGCACGCCCATCTATTTCCCGTCATTTAAGAAATACCTCGTGTTCACCACCAAACAGGATACCATCAGCTTATAGGAATCTTCGCTCACAGCGCTTAGATCCAAGAAGAAAATGCCGTCAATTTAGCGTGAATCTTTCCTTGATCCCCGAAGGTAAAAAACGTTCGTACGACACCTCTAGCCGCCACTCCGGGAAGAACTTTGTAGTCCTTTACGCACGTCCGCACTGTCCGGAAGGTCAAAGAGTCTCTGGTCGGAAATTTAGTGGCTAGCTCAACATTAGACGGACAAAGTGCAAAATGTGTCGACGCTGAAGGCCTCAAAGGACCCGGGCGCCGGAACACACTTTGCCGTGTCCTGCGCAACAGTAGACATGCGGACCCCACTCAGTTGGTAGGTTCAGTAGTGCCCCTGGGTGGGGACGAGGTTTTAAGTTGTCGCGCATAGGAACGAGTTCGGAACCCACGTTAAACTGTAGGTCCCGTCTGGCTGACATCAACCAGACGTAAAAGACAGGGAGGGCGCACAATAAGCCGAGCGGCTTCAGTGCATGGGTTATCCCGGCCCTATTCTAATCTAATCTAATTCTATGTAGTTAGGAGATAACTTCCCAGCTCTTAATGTTTTAGATTGTAATCGGTATACTTTTAACATATGTTTAATTAAATAAATTATTGTTTTACCAAATAAAATGGAGCAATATTAAATTTTATAATTGCTTTATAAATTTATAAATGCGGGCGTTTTTGATACTTTTTTGCCCTAGGGCGTTAAAGCGCTATTTTACGCCCTCGTTTATAAATGCGGGCGTCTTTAATACTTTTTTGCCCTAGGGCGTAAAAGTGCAATTTTACGCCCGGTCGTACCTAAAACATGTTTTCAAAATGTCAACGACCGACTAATTGTTTTGTTTCTCCATAGAACATAGTGAATCAAATCAGGGCGTAAAATTTGATTTTACAATCTGTGTTTTTCTTTTGCTTTTATCGAATATTAAATACATTTTTGTACAAAGTGGGCTGGTCCGGCCACTTACATATAATATCTACATAATTGATCAGATTTTGAGGATATAAAGCTGTAAGAGCTAAAAGTCACTAGTGAGCCAAAAGTACCCTTTAGCTCACTAGTAGTGAATTATAGACAATACAAAATTTTGTTGCTGGTGTTGACAATGACAAGTAACAAATAATGGAAGGACTGTCTTCAAATTATTTTTGATATTAAAAACGATTTCATACGTGAAAGTGTTGGATAAAAATTTTGTATTAGACACGTGAAGCTAGCTGAGATATAAGTCAGGCTCAAGAAAATTACCCCCTCGGCCCTTTCTCGGGCTCGAGAGAGCTTAAACTCTTTCTTGCGTGACTTATATGTGGCGAGGTAACTCGCTTATCTAAGAAATAACTATAAACAGCGAAAACAAGTATTATATAAAAAAAGTACCAAAAATAAAATCTATCTTTAACTGGATTTTAAGGCCATCCCTAGATATTTATTTTTATTAACGTTTAAAGAAGAAATATATTTTTTACTTTATACAATCAAGGGAGCGTCCATAATTTTACGTAAGGCTTTTAAGGGGCAAAGCGAGTTGAATCTCTACAAAAATGTCGCCGTGTAGGGAAGGGGGGTTCCTCAGCAAATATCACGTCATTTTTCTTTCAAGCTAGAAACAAATATGACTTTTTGAACAGTTTCACTAGAAAAAATCTGATGCTGTGTCAACTATTTGATAAAAAATCATCTCACGTATGATGGGGATGGGGAGGGGAGAGTTAAAGCAAAATTTCACCAAATGCTCCGCGGGGGGAGGAGAAAGGGTGACATTTTTAAAAACACCCTCACCTAATTAATGGACGTCTCCCAATGGTATTATTAGTTTTTCAAGTAAAATATGCTGTGACCTAAAAAAAAGCAGCTCATTTTTTTTTCTGGTGGCAGTACTTTATCATTTTCATGTAGATATCAATATTTTTTGCGATAAATAGTTAACAAAAGACATGTTTAAATAAAATACATTTTCAGAACTGGCTTTCTCGAATTTATGTTAAGCTACTATGTTCCTAAAACACTTTAATATACATGCATAATTATATCAAAATTAATTTAGCTCCCTTTACAAA
Source organism: Listronotus bonariensis (assembly GCA_014170235.1). Lineage (NCBI taxonomy): Eukaryota > Metazoa > Arthropoda > Insecta > Coleoptera > Curculionidae > Listronotus > Listronotus bonariensis. Next base: position 10,155 of record JACEGR010004774.1, on the reverse strand, counting down.
TTACACCCTAATTTATACAACATCTCTTAAGAAACATCGCCGTTAAATTATCTTGATTTCCAAGTAGGTTTTGAAATTGATTTAGCATTTTAGCAAACAGACCTCAAGTGTTACCGAATAAGCTTTGTGTTGTAATAACAATGCATGTGCATGGCTGGGAATATAAAAGTAGGATAACTGGTTTCAATTTGCAAGGTCTTGATTGCCACCTTAGATAAAATATTCCAAAAATAAAAATATTTATATTTATTCTAAAAAATGAAAGAGAAAGAAAAGATCTGGAGATGCAGATTTTTTACACTAGCCGAAAGTACTATTTCCAGAGACAACAATGCGACGAGCAACTAAATGTAAATAAATTATCCGAGAGAGAGATAGCTGCTGGGCCTTCCTTGTCTGTCTTCAAGGAAGGTAAACGCAGATGGCGCGTGAGTCGACTTTATCGTTTGCCCGCCAAATTCAAATTATATAGCTGTGCTATTTTTGCCCTTAATGTTAGGTACTTGTTTTGTTTCCTATTAATATAAAATATTGGGGTTTAGTTCAATAATTACACACACCTAATTAAAAATGTCATTTATTTGGTTTTATAAAGATTTTTTCTTACAGATAACCATGTCAATATTACCTTAAATTATCTGTTGAAAAGCACAAATTTAATATATACACTGTGATCACTAATAAAAGTCAATATTCAAAGTCCAATTAAAGGTAAAAAACCACGAAACACACAATAAATCACAGAAATGTAAACAAACTGTCCAAACAAATCGGCCATTGAAAAATATCAAACACAAATATCGAATAACATTTCGGCGTGACTGCCTGCGGCAACGTTTGTCAAGTTAAAAATATTCGATTCATGGTATATTTTCTTTCTCTTAATTAGATGTGAGCCAAAAAAGGACATTAAAGTTTACATGCAGAAATTGTAAACAACTTGGCAACCAGGGCAAAGCGATGATTGCTCCATCTACGATAGCCTGCCATGATGAAAGACAAAGACATATTTATTGGAACTTGCGTTAAACCAGAAAGAGATAAATACAATGGACAAATTGTTAGGACCAGTTACTCTTCTCATTGTTGTCTCTGCTATTTCAGAGCCTATTGAGATCAGCAACTGAAGGCCGGTTTCGATCTATAAAACCGAAAATGTCGAATAAACATAGTAGTTTATTGTTCATCACGCCCTTTGTGGTAGGTTCTTTTGTTTTTTTTTTGAGAACAGTATGTGCACATCGTAAAAAAGCATATTTTCGCACTGTTGCTTCCTGGCCGTAGCTAACGCCTCGACCAGCAAACTCCACCATCAACCGGAAATATATCGCTTTTCCTACATGTTACACGGTATACTATTACAGCTATCGTCTGGAAGGTAAAATAAATAAATATTTAAAAAATAAAACCAACTTTAAAAAAATTCTAAAAAATTACCAAAACTAAAAAAAAATACCTTTTTTTTTTAAGTAGGATATTCTTTTTTTTTTAATATTTATTTTACTTCTAAACTTGTAAGTTTTGGCCTATTCGGCCGTCGTTGTAGATTTTGTATCACAGTTGCAACACAAGCAGTCTCACTCACGAACCTTCTGAGGGATGCCAACCACTTCCTGCGTTGGCGAAACGTCAAGGATACAAAATCTACAACGACGGCCGAATATCCCAAAAACTTAAGTTTAGCAGAAGGGACTCTTGTTTGACCTCCGACAGTGCGGACGTGCGTAGAGGACTACAAAGTTCTTCCCTGGAGTGGCGGCTAGAGGTGTCGTAATGAACGTTTTTACCTTTCGGGGATCAAGGAAAGATTCACGCTAAATTGACGGCATCTTTCTTCTGGATCTAAGCGCTGTAAGCGAAGATTCCTATAAGCTGATGGTATCCTGTTTGGTGGTGAACACGAGGTATTTCTCAAATGGTGGGAAATAGATGAGCGTGCCATGGAACTGTCAGTAGTGAAAGTGAAGGTTATACGTAACACCAGTAGTAGATCTTGGTTTGACCAGCCGACAATTTATGCCTTGCATCGATTGTTGAATTGTTTGTTTTCTTGAATTCTGGGAGCCATGAGCTCAATTGCATCCAGATTCTCCGCCGACGAAGCCCTGAAAGCATAGTCCGGAAGGGGGAGAGGGTGGATTGTACCTGAAGGGACCAAAACCAAGAAAAAAATAGAGAGAGAGAGAGAGAGGGAAGTTTAGCAGAAGATGGCCGCAAAGCCTTACACAGTATATTTATTTAACTCTTTGTATTTTACATTATCAACATTTAATCGGTTACCATCCACTAAAAAAACAGTACTAGTACCTTTTTCTCTCACGTAAACTCTTCGCACAGAAAGGCAATGCTACCCCTAATAGGTATACATTGGGTATAAACTGAAACACCTGACCCACAAAAATAAAATAATGGCAAAAATAAAAATAAAAATCTAAACTATTAGGCTAAATGACAACGACACTTTCGCTATTCCAACTGGGTTTTCTTATAGGACCACCTCGAAAGTGCAATCTTTCAAATAAAAAGAGATTTTTAAAATATTAGTGTTGGGAAATACGGTGATTTTTCGGTAACCGGTGAAACGGCGACAGTAATTTCTAAATCACCGTGATTTTAAACAGTGATTTCAATCACTGCAGTGATTTGAATATACATAAATATTTAACAAAAAATGGAAATATAAGAACAGCTTGGTGTCTGGCAACGTATACGAATATATTATTTATGCAGCTCTTATCGGTTTTCATTGACACGCAGCATAATATTTATTGATTTTATAAAAATAAATATTATGCTGCAAATTAAATTAACAGCAATAGTACAAAATTAAAATTTTTAGGCTCGTAACTCAAATAATCATTATTATATAAGGTGTGGCAACAACAAGCAATGTGATATATTGCCATATTATTATGTAAAAATAATACCAAGTTTTAGGGTTTATTCAAAACCTAGTTAAAAAAAAAACATATTTTATTAATCGAGCACCATTAAGTATAACATTTTTAACTTATAATCAATTACAAAAATATAAAATAAAAACTTTTTAAAGCAAAGCGAAAACGCATAATAAAAAATAATATTAGCTTCGATCACTGATCCCCGTATTTGCAAAGTAAATCACTGGCAGCGCCAGTGATTTTCCATTCACCGGTGAAATATCGCGGTTATTGATATATCGCCCAAGAGTAGAAGCGAATACTGCAATCGGCATCGACAGTGTCGATGCCGATTGCAGTATTCGCTTCGATCACTGATCACCGTATTTGCAAAGTAAATCACTGGCAGCGCCAGTGATTTTCCATATCGCCGTTATTGATATATCGCCCAACACTATAAAATATGTCCACAATTCACGGAATAATCGGTGTCCATACATGAAAGAAAAACAAATTTATCGTATAACCTTTTTTTTAAGTCGGTTAAAAAAGAGAAACTTTAATATTGTAAAGTCGTTTTATAAATGTTATGTTTACTGAGGTATAAAAAAATGTGTATTGCATTTGATTCTCTAAAAATAGAGTCACACTTGAATAAGGCCAGTTCTGCACCAACAGGATTTTCCTCGCGGAAAGTTATAAATTTCCTTTGTATCCCAGAGGATCAAACTATCAAAGGATTTGCTTCTCTCTCTCGTTTTTCCATTTCCAAAGTCAGACAACAGGACCATTCGTCTTGTGTCATCTGGAAAAAGGCTGGAAAAATAGACTTTTCGGCCATCTCGGCACACGAAAACTATCTGGATGTCGGACGGGGCATCCGCACAAAGATAAATCGTATTTTAATTCAAGTCTGCCAGATTTAGAGGCAAATGACGTTTTTATTGCAGCATTATAGGGGAATTTAACATTATCCGTGTTGTGAATTTGTGATTTGTGACAGGGCACATATTGAATACTGTACAAACCATTTACTACATTAAAAATAACATTATTGCATTGTTTTATCATATATCTAAAACACATTACAGTATCAAACAGGCGAGCAACTGAAATTCTATTTTTTTAACACGCTTTTATTAGCTTAGGTTGTATGTATGTATGTATGTTACGGAATCTTTAAGCTTAATTTTCACCAACTTCCAGCAATTTGATTTCTTTGAAACTTTGCACACGTATCAAGGACCCATGACAATTCTATAATCTGCAAACAGTATCCCGAAATCCTGATTAGAATCGCTAGGATAAATAAATTCCTTTATAGATTTTCTGTGGGAGAGTAACAGAGAAAGATCTAGTGCGCGATCTGCGCATGCGTGCAGTTTCGGACGTACTCTCAGCATACGGCTGACAGAAAAACTTGTTCGGAGTAGTTGCGGCCTGAAACCCCATGCAACAGTGAAGCTTTAAATGAAATGATTAGATTACGAAATAGTTCGTGAAACATTTCAATATCACATGTCCGCAGAAAACTAATTGATATATCAAACTTAAAAATGAAAAATAAATAATAGTTTTAAAAACTAAAAACACGCTTTTATATGCAACCGAACTAAAAATTAGAAAATAATTTTTCATTACAATTGTTTGTATTACAGTAATAAAAGGTCAAACAATGAATCATAATTATAAACCTCAAAATAGAATTATAATAAAATTTAAGAAAATAACAGAAAAATTCACTTCAGAATAAAAGCGTGGGGTACTTAATATATTAAATGTTATAATTATTTCATTTGTAAATATCTATGAGGGAAAAGTTAGGAAAAATAATAAAATGCACCCCACGCTTTTTACTCTGAAGTGAATTATTCTGTTATTATCTTAAGTTTTATTATAATTCTATTTTGAGGTATATAATTATGATTCATTGTTTGACCTTTTATTACTGTAATACAAACTCTTTGTAATGAAAAATTATTTTCTAATTTTTAGTTCGGTTGCATATAAAAGCGTGTTTTTTTAGTTTTTTGAAACAATTATTTTTATATATAAAAGTTTGACATTTACCTCATTAATACAGGCCCATCGATTCTCTCCCTATTAGATACTGTTTTTTTTTGTAATTCGTCTAGTTCTTTTGGGATTAAGAGGGTTGTTTGAAATTTAGCTCTAATTTGTATATATAGTGCAGTTTTTAGAAGTATTTTCCAAACGTAAATAATGTTTATAACAAGTGATAATTTTTTAGTAATGAGACCTTTGTCAGCACGATTCGTCAGGCAAGTGCGGCTATTCCATATGTAATAAAAGACAATTAATGCATGTGTTGCATACAATATTTTTTCTTCGACCGTCAAAAATCCCTCAAGAACATTTTACACATATTTTCTCTTTATTTACACACAAATATGACCATTTCAAACGCAAGTTTTACTCTTGTGGTTAAAAAAGCTTGTAATTTTAAGTTTCTTTTTTTTTAATTTAATACCAGTGATACTTTTTTAACTTATTATTTGTACTTGGCACAAAAGAAGATACTCGAAAGTTTGTAGAACACTTTCACATAAATGATTTTCAAAAATAGTGGGTCACCTTAAGTTGTTAAGTACCTAATACTTACCACTTTTTTCAAAATTTTTCTCGTTTAATATGACAAATTCCACCAGGTTAATAAAACAAATTAAAGGATATATTTCTGTGGCTAAGAGTTTTTGCTATTCAAATATACTACTTTTTATACAGGGTGTAGCACTATTGTGTAAGAATTAGTCCGCCTTAAGCACCCTAATAAATGCTAAAGGTTCTAAGAGGACACCATTTTAAGGGACGTTTAGTAGTATTTGTCATATTAAAATTGTATTTTACGTTATAAGTCCGGTAGGTGACTTATTACAGTACGAGATGTTTACGGACGAGGCGACGCAGAAGCCAAGTCTGGAATATAAACGAGTACTGTAATAACACCTAACGGACGTGTATCGTATGATATTTTATTTCATATTGTCTTTATGAGAATTAATAAATAAATATTATTTATAAAATTTTAAGAGAACGTGTTGTTAGTTTCAAATTATTTCACTTAAATTACGTAGGTAACAGCCCTGTTCTCCATATCATAGGTAACTATGATTATTCTTCGCTTGTCACTGTCAAATTGATAAAAAAAGGTTATATTAGTTGTAGCTCTTAAACGGTATTAATTAGGTAACGCTAGATAAGTCCAAATTAAATAGAAATTACCAAATATAGTAAAACAGAATATGTATGAAAATGTAACAATAAGTCTGTTTTATAGTAATATAATAATTTTCATATACTAAAGTGGTAGAAAAATATATTTTACAAGTAGAAATTCATAAATGGTATTAAATAGGTAACGCTGGATATAGGGTTAAATAAAATAGAAATTACCAACTTTAATTAAACAAAATACTTTAAAAAATGTAATAAGAAGTCTGTTTTGTAGTAATCTAATCATTTTTATTTACTAAAGTTGGTAAAAAAATATATTTTAAGTAAAAGTAGAAATTCCTAAACTGTATTAAATGAGTAACGCCATTTTGGCATTCAAAAATGACATTAATCAAGGCATAACAACAATGATCATGTAGACATTTATAATGATACATGACAGCGTTAGCTAGGTAACACATAACGGTACCAGGTACCGTAATGTGCAATTTATTGGCCCCAAATTAATACAGGGTAAATGGATTTACTGATCAGTATGAAATAAAACTTATTTCATTAAACAAAGTACTGTAAAAGTTATTTAAGGAAAACCGATTTTCAGCGGCGTCATTTAAGGGCACATATATCAGTAAAGAGGGGCTTTAAAATAAAAGTGTTTTTTATGTGTTCTATAGGAATCCACATATTTTTAGACATCCTGTATAATAGTTTTTTAAAGTTAAACCCGCTGTTAATACAAAAAAAAGTTTGAAATATTCAGTGAAACCAAAGAAAAAGAAAATAACGGTACAACACAACAAATTCAAAAACCAAAAACGTATGCGTACATTTGCCAATAAAAACCAAAAGCAACCCCATAACCGGGGTATACACGGTCATGCAAAACTGTCACATCTGTCAAAAAAAACAAAGCTTGCGCGCAAATTTGATCGTGTGTATTAAAAAAGTGCCACATCTGGCTTGGCATGCGACTCGATGTCCGAGTTTGATTTTTCGTGGCGCGTCGTGCAAACTTGTGCATGTGTAGGACGCTTCAGTTAATGTTTCAGTTCAGGAACATCGTTTACGGAGTTATATTGTTGTTTTTAAGTTTTAAAAAATGGGAAGATGTATTGCATGATTTTATAGATTTGTACCAAGGTTATCCATGCTTTTGAAAAGTTAAAAGTTATGAATACATTGACAAAAATAAAAAAATCTTTTCTCTGAGTTACGCTTATGTTCAAGTTGATCACACCACCAGCTGCCAAAACTGACGCTGAACTGACAGGTACATCTGAATCGTGTGTATCAAAACCTTCATTTGACATTTGCTTTCATGCAAGTGCGTTTCAGGTTTGCATGACCCGGTATACATATGTACACTCATACCTATCCGTATACGCAACGAGAGACAATACGTCGGCGATCAAAAAAAAAAGGTAAGAGCACAGCTTAAAAGCATACTTACGTAAGGTAATTTGCGGGCGCGCTTGTGGCTGCTTCGGTTGTATCGGCAAGCGTCGATCTCCGAAGTTAAGCAGTCGAATGCGCGCCCATAATTTGGATGGGTGTCCGGCGACAGCGGTGTTTTGGGCAACGGCACACGGTGTTTCTGCTCGGGGACGCGGACCGAGCAACAACCATCCAAGTTATGGAATGAATGGTGTGTGAATGAGAAGAAGTGGGGGTCAAGGTACAATAAGCCTTCAGGCTGCAGTGCACCACCTAGGGGGCGGTCGTCGGACCTGGGTGGGATGACCCCGAAAGGGTGAAAAAAAAAAAAAAAAAGGTAATTTAAAATTCTTTATGCAACCACCTAAACAAATTTTATTCAGGGTTTGTATCTTAACCTAACAGGTGTCAACGCCTAACAGTTTTTTTTTACGGTTTTTTTTTGTGAATTTACTGTGGCTCTTTGTCAATGTCTTAATTTAACGATGGACGTACCAAAGTCGGAATATGGATACGTGTGCCCTATTAACAGGTTTAACGTAACGGATTGGAACTAACGTATCGCTTCTGCGCAAGCGCATTACGATACGGATAGGGATACGTGTTGATTTTTTAAACGGATTAAGTCACTTAGTTATTTTTTGCTGAGCGGTACTACCGAATTTTCATAATACCCTTCGCCAACGATCGCGTTCTACGGAGAAACAATACAATTAGTCGGTCGTCGAGATTTTGATAACATGTTTTTGTACGACCGGGCGTAAAATTGCACTTTTACGCCTTAGGGCAAAAAGTATCAAAAACGCCCGCACTTATGAGTAAGGGCGTTAAATACCAGTTTTACGCCCTAGGACCACAAGTATCAAAAACGCTCGCATTTATAAATTTGTAAAACAATAATAAAATTTAAATAATGTCCCATTTTTTTTGGTAAAACAACAATTTATTTAAGTAAACATGTGTTAAAAGTATACTGATTACAATTTTAAACATAAAAAGCTAAGAAATTTTCTCTTAACTACAGATAATGCTTGTATATTAATTTCACAAAAATATGGTCTACACCTCTGGCACTCTTTCCGCGGTCTTCGAGTAGTGCGGTTCACGTTTACGTAGAGGTCTACATAGACTTCCCGGGTAGGCGATTGAGGGCGTCGTACGAGCGTGGCTGTGCCCTTGGGGATCGAGAAAAGATTCACGCTAAATTGGGGCTTCTTTCTTCTGGGGCTAAGCCTGTGAGTGAAGATTCCTAAAGCCTGAAGTTTTTACGTTTTGGTGTTGAACACATGGTGTCCTCGTATGGTCGAGGAGGTGCGCACGCCTTGCGGAAATACGTCAGTAGTGAAAGTGACGGTTATGCGCGATGCCAGTAGCAGCCGCTGGCTTGACAGTCACAATTTATGCATGTTCAGAAGTTCATCGCTGTTGTTGATGTTTAGAAGTGTTTCTTATTCATATGCTAGGAAGGTCTGGGAGTTTCGAGCTCGATTATCCAGATTTTCCAAGGACAAAGCCGGGAAAGCTTATAAGCAATAGCTTATATGACCGGAACTGGCGAATTGACTTAGTATCAGAGCCATAAAACAAAGAGATAGATAGATAGATACACCTCTGGCGTAAAGCACTTGTTCGCTCACAGCTGATTGTTGCCCTCGCGAAACTCGGACAACAACTTTCAGCCGCGGGCGGAAAAGTGCTACTTTACGCTCTTAGTACAAAAATAATTATTTGTTTATTTTTTCTTTTTTTTGTTTAGTTTTAATGCATTCTGTATGGCCAGTTAAGCTCATTAGGTTAGTTTAATAAGCGGTGGAGAGAATTTGCTGGATTCTGTATTAAGGCAGGTTTTCAATAGCAAAAATTTGCAGTTGTTTTTAAGTGTTTTATACTTTTACATTTTGGTTTTAAAAATTAAAATATGTAGATGTGCCAGTGACTAAATTACAATGGGTTTTTACACCAAACTTACATTACATTTCTCGAACATTTACTCTTCACAGCAAAACCACAACGGTTTCGCTTAAAACTTTAGTATTCCGAACCGGTTAAATTAAACCGAAAAATCCAAAACCTAGTTTCCAAAACACCATCGTCATTAGCAACCTTTATTAAATGGAAACTCCTTTTTGCAAAGTTTAATTGTTAAATGAGTTCATTTGACCAAATGTTCACTGGAGAGCAATTGAAATCTGGAGAATACAAATGAGTTGCACTCTGTAAACACAGTGTTCCAGTTTTCGTCTAACTGAGAACCGGTGTTAGTGACATTGGGGAGTCACTGTTAGAAACAAATAATTAGTTGGGAAACCAGGAATATTGTTAGGGACACACACTTAGTTAAATTAGTTTCGGAAGTGTATTAAAATATTGTTAATTATTTTGAGACAGCCAGCAAATTTAATCACATAGGTATAATTATATTATATTTTTAATTTTTACATAAAAAAAACGAAAAGGTTAGGTGTTTGGATGTATTTTTTTATACAGGATGTTGTTAAGGAAATTTAAAAGCAGACTTTACTATTGAAAATATGAAAAAATGGTAATATAAATATAGGCTTGCACATTCTTCTATGAACATGCCCAAATAATTTTCGCTTACAGCTGATTGTTGCCCTCACGGAGCTCGATGTAAATTACAATGGGC
>JACEGR010004773.1:0-82532 GCA_014170235.1 Listronotus bonariensis | reverse complement strand
CAAATCTGAAAAATAATTTTAAATTATTCTTAGAAGCGTAATAGAGATACATCTTCCAACTTTTTTATTTTTTAACGTATAAAATAAATAAAAACACTGTTTTGTTGGGTAGATTCTGTAGAATCCATATCTTTCATCAGAATGCTTTTATTTTTTAGGATATACAGTGTAGGACAAAACATATTAAATTTTAAAATGGAAAACCTTGTAAATTATAAAAATATCTTGTATCTGTCCTTACACTCAGAAGTAGCAAAAAGTAGGAAGGCAATTGTAAGTAAAAAAACTGATAAAGAAAAAGGTACAAAAATCTTTGACAAAAGTAGCGAGACTTCGCGAAACTGCATCAGAAACACAACAATAGCTCTTATTATTTAAACTCTTTTACTTTTTTAGTAAACAAGGCTAATAATAAACTAAGTAGAATAAATGTTGTATATTTACGTTTAGTTAAAATACATTTTCAAGTTTCTTATTACCCCAATAGAAGTCGTCATATCCTTTTATAATTTTGCGTACATGTAGTTTGGAGTATCAACTTAATACACAGCATGAGCCATTAAAATTTCAAAGTTGCTTTTTGGCCAAAATAATGGATTTCTATCCCATAGTGTATCGGCGCGTCGCTGTAAAGGATAGCGGCGCCTTTGTATAAAATAGTCCGATTGCAGGCGGCCTTTTTATGTTTTTTTGTATTATTTTCAAAGGGTACCGAATTTGCGCTTTTAAAATGTTCTTACTATACATTTTATAGTACCGAAAAAGTAGCAACGTTAGTGTGTCGTTTGTTTTAAAATATCTCTTTAAATAAACCGAAAAAAATTACCCAAAACTATTTCGCAAAATTTTGGTTTTTCCGGATAATTCCGAAACGGCTGCGAATTTTCAAATTTTTAAAACAGAATATTGTTAAGCATAAAAATGCGCAACTTTACTCTAATTTAACCAACCCTGTATCTCTTACCATTTTCGAGATCCTAATAGTGTTCCTCGAATTTGTAACAGCCTGTAAACTTTATTAAAAAAAAAACTATTTCTATGAACATTTTTTTTCGTAAATTTAATAGGTAATTAAAAATTTTCCCATATGACGCCAACATACATATATAGATAGACACACTATAAAGAAAACAAAATTTCCAGCCAAATAGTACCTTCTAAAACTAAATTAAAAAAAAAACATGGTTCCTAATTTTTGTCTTTTAGAGATTTTTGTCCACGACTGTTTTTTTTTTGGGGTAAGATAGGTAAAGTATTGCTTTTAAAAAGCTGAGCCCTTATTTTCGACTTGGAGAGTAAAAATTTCTGATAGAAAGGGTGTCAAATTTCTCTTTTGTCTGCCTCTTTTTATTACATTAGAAAGTAGGCAATTTAAAAGAGAGAGAAAAAAATTCTTGGGTAGCTTTCTATTCTTTTGCCGTCGAAAATGGAGCCCCTGATCTTTAAATCTTTAAAATAGGCGTGGCTATAGGTATTTTCGTTTGTAATACCACTATAGTGGTAAATTTATTTCCGGAAATATTTTGAAAATTATCCCGAGTCGCAGGCGAGGGAGACTTTTCTAAAAATATTCGTGGCCGAGAAAAAATTTTCCGGAATAATTTAAGCACGTGTGGTATTCGGTAAGAAAATTTCACACCAACTTTGTTTTAAATATCATTTTTTAAAATTTAAAGTTTGTTAAACTTTTACACAAGCTTTAAAATTTTACCATAAAATAAATATTTTCCGTTTTACCAATTGTAGTTGCAAATATATGTAATTTTAGAGTTTATCATTGTTTATTCTTTTATACTATATATACCTTATATTACTACAGTTGGTAAAAATAGTTTATTTTAATTTTTTTAGACCTATACCGTATACCTTGCATTCGCTTGCTCTTCACCTATGTCTACTACTTCAGTCCTATGATATTATTTAACTAACTGTAGTTGTATAAAATTGTCATTTAGGGACTTAAAACCTTACATTATTTCATATCATGTTACGTCTGAAATACTACAACTGGTACAAAATAACATTTTCTTTAATTATGTATGTGAATGACAGACATGACGTTAAAACAAATTCAATGATTATGTTAAAAAATTCCACTATAATTCGCTCCAGGGTACCCCAGGCAGGAGAAAAAAATCCGATAAATACTTGCGTTGTCATGGTAATGCAACCAAAACTACACATTTGATTGGTCAAAAAACAGTGGTGTGGAATTTTCATTAAAAAAATAACAGATCTTGATTTCAAAATTTTACTATTTTTCGTGAATTTTTAAGTTTTTCTTTTATTCAATAGAAGTGCCTATTTAATTTTCCGTAACTCCTCGGTCAGTTTCTATTAAAATAAATACAAATATACCGCGTGTCTCATTTAGAATCAAAAAGTTAGAATCGTTTCCGGCTAAACCGGAAGTGATAAAAAAACAAATTCGTAAAATATTGCACATTTATGTGATATATCTACGTACCAAATTTTGATTTAATATGTTAAACAATAAAACAGATATATAAGTGTGAACCACCGGCTAGGGACACCCAGCATTAAGGTTAATTTTGAAAAAACTTACTTAATATTATTAAATAGAGAAAATCCTTAAACAGGAGGTATCACTTGACTCCCTTTGCCATTTAAAGTTTTGACGTTTGTATTAGTGGGGGAGGGGACAACCCTGAACAAGTAGATTTAACTAATGATGGCAACCGAAACCGGTTTTTTGTTAACCGTTTAACCGGTTTTGGCTAAATCCGAAAACCGGCTTTCGAAGATTGGTTTTCGGGTTTCACAAACCGGTTTTCGAATATGTACCAGTTTTCGGTTTTCTAATACAGGTTTTCGGTTAAAAAAACTGTAAAAAAGGTTTTCGGATACCGGTAAACATAAAAGCGGTTTTTCGGATAATCGGATCCCGGTTCTGACTAAAACCAAAAAGAGGTTTCTGTGTTAAACGGTTTTCGAATACCGATTAATCGGTTTACCTTGATTTTAAACAAAACTGAAAACCGTTTCTCCTACTATCGATTAATTGGTTTTTGATTGATTGCGGTTTTAATCCATAGAAAAAAACGATCATTTAGTCAGGGCCGTATTATCCATTAGGCTGACTAGGCTACTGCCTAGGGCGCCATGAAAAAATATAGGCGCCAGACAGGGGAGTAATAGGCGTTAAGCAGGGGAGTTTTTAAAAAGTTTTTGGTGACAAATTTGTCTAGGCGCGAAAAGGAGGGAAATACCTTTTTTTTGTAATCAAATTTTATTTCGGGTGGTAAAGTAAAGCAGTAAGGCGCCTGGCACTCAAAATAGGCGCTAGGGAAAAAGGGGAGACGTTTTTTTTCCTGGAAAATAGGCGTTCCGGGAATTCTAGCCTAGGGCGTCTCAAACAGTTAATACCCCCTGCATTTAGTAAAATCAGATCAACCTAGGTTGAAAACTTTTGAAATATTTATTTATAATTTCCACAATAAGTATCTAAATCCTTCCTAAGTTTGAAATAAACCGGCTGTGAATAATTTTAAAAAAATATCATTAATTAGCAAGCAAATATGTTTAGGTTCAAAGTAAAGAAGAAAAAAATAGGGAAAGTAGCAAACAAATTATATATTATAATATTCCGTTGCTGTACCCTTATTTTGTCAAGTAGAATCAACCCCTTAAGTTTCGTGATCGATTTTTAAATCACTCTGTATATAAATTGTGTAATGAGGGTTAATGTGAATAGAAAAGGTTATAACGAGAAATCGACTATTTAAGTAAATTCCTGAAAATTCCCGTAAATTTCTGAAAATTCCCGGAAATTCCTGAACATTCCCGTAAATTCTTGAAAATTCCTGAAAAGTCCCGTAAATTCCTGAAAATTCCCGACGATTTGTACACCTATTCCCTTAGTGAGACACCCCTCGGGTTATAAAGAAAACTTTTATTTTCTTCTTTCCAGTGTATTTCAACAAAAGCTTGTTTTTAAAAAGTTTTTTTACTTTTAATTTATTATTATTATTAAGTTAATGGAACACCCGAGGGAACACCAGTTTATTTAGAATAAATCAATAAAATTACAAATGATTAACGACCAATTTAAAACAACTTAAAGCTTCTAATCGACATGGTTTTTCAATTATCCAGTTTTTAAATATCGCACAGCATATACATATACCTCTTCAGTTTTAAAAATATACCACTTAAACCGACTGAAACCTACGTTTGAAATGGTTCGTATGCTTTTCATATGAAACATAGTAAGAACACTTATATTTTTGAATCCATTTATCAAATATAAATATTTATTATTATATGAAAAGAGCTTTCGGATATTTTTGGTTTTGTATCAATAAACAAACGACGAAAATTCCTATTGTTTGGTGTATTGGAAAAATAAACATGTGGATTTTTACATTGATTTGGCACTTCTATTTTTGTGAAGATCTTGGAGAAAAATAAAAAGACTAATTAATATATGTATGTCCGTCGATATAGAAATTTTATAATTTATTATGGTTTTCAAGTGCCTACAAATACAGTGAATTACAATTAGAACGACCCACCCGCTACAATAATTTTGTTTTTTAAACCTAGAATCCTAAAAATAGTGAATTTTACACACATACCTTTTTGAGTCAAAATTAAAGTTGGCAAAAACCTAAACCGCTTAACTGGTTTTGAATAAAACGGTTTTGGTTAAAACCGGTTAACCGATTATTCCAAAACCGGTTTTTAAAACCGAAAACCCAAAAACGGTTTTGAAACCGAAAACCCTAAAACGGTTTTCAAAACCGAAAAATCAAAAACGGTTTTTAAAACCGAGTCTGTCAACTCCTATTAGAGGTTACCGATTTTAATCGCAAATATTAATGCTTTTTAATATTATGTATATTTTCGAACGGCAAACAAACAATTTAGCCTCTGAACTTCCAACTGTGTTTTAGTTAGCGACTTCTATTGATATACATCCAACTCATAAAAAACCAAAATACAGCTTCATATAATTCTTTTTAAATGTCATTCGTTTTCGAGTTACAAGCCGTCAAAGTTCAATTGTTATTTTGGGTTTTCGCCATATTGCATTTATTTTTTAACTGATCCAATTGATATTTGGCACACAAATCGAGCTCTACAGATTCTAAAATTTTAAGACAAAGGTACTTTTTTAAATACAGCCAGAGGGCACTTTACCTGATACTTAAAATTTATTTACATCATAACTTTTTTATTTTGACAGATATCACAAAGCTAGGGGCGCCATTTTATACACAATCAAAAACTTAAAAAATAAGGTACTTTTTATTAAAATCGATAAACCTCACCGTTTAGGCACCAATAGACATCAAAGTTTTCATCAATTTCAATCAAATTACCTACATACATACAGGGTGTCCAGTAACTCAACCGACAAACTTTACGGAGCGATTCTACAACAGAAAATATGAAAAAAACTTCATATAAATATATGTCCTAAACGTCTTAGTTCTTGAACTAAAAAAAACGTTTTTTTTTAATTTTTAAGAACTACTACAACTAAGACGTTTTGGACATATATTTATATGAAGTTTTTTTCATATTTTCTGTTGTAGAATCGCTCCGTAAAGTTTGTCGGTTGAGTTACTGGACACCCTGTATGTATGTAGGTAATTTGATTGAAATTGATAAAAACTTTGATGTCTATTGGTGCCTAAACGGTAAGGTTTATCGACTTTAATAAAGAGTACCCTATTTTTTAAGTTTTTAATTGTTTATAAAATGGCGCTCTAGCTTTGCGATAGGTATCTGTCAAAATAAAAAGTAATGATGTAAATAAATTTTAAGTTTTAGGTAAAGTGCCCTCTGGCTGTATTTAAAAAGTACTTTAGTCTTAAAATTTTAGAATCTGCAAAGCTCGATTTGTGTGTCAAATATCAACTGGATTGGTTAAAAAATAAAAATTGAACTTTGACGGCTTGTAACTCGAAAACGAATGATATTTTGAAAAAAATTATATAAAGCTCTACCTTTATTTTGTCAAGTAGAATCACCCCCGTAAGTTTCGTGATCGATTTTGAATCACCCTGTATTTAAGTTTATCACAAGATTTGCCTGTGTAGATAAACAAATAAATTAAATAAATTGGTCTGATTGATTATTTTTTTTTTAATTTTCATATTAAATACAAGCATTTAAAACTGGCGACAAGCTTTTATAAATAAGCTTGTTTGTTATAAATATGTTTTACATTTACTTATTGTACTTTATTTATAATACGTACACCTATACACTTGTCAGACAATAATTTATTATTTATACACATTATAAAGTTGCAAAACCTTATATTTTATTATTATTTCCGATTTAGATCATCTAAATAATCGGATAAATTGTTAGGAAAATTGCAACTACTGTCACGCAAAATTAAAAATGCTGATTTTAAGTTTGGTGTATTGACACTAAAAATAAAAACAAAACTTCTTAAAGTTGTTTCACAAACTGTTTTTAATTAGTTTTCCGACAGCAAAGCCGTACGCAGGGGAGAGGGGTAATGGGGGAATTGTCCCCCTAGAAGTTAAAAGTTGTTTTGTAGAGCTTAGCTGGCACTCACGTAAAGCCAAGGGAACGTCAATAATCACGTGATATTTTTTTAACAAAATTTTACCCCCTTCTTCCCAGTAATACTTGCTGAGGTTTAGAACTAACCCCCGCTCCCCATTCCCTATCACGGATATTTTTTTGATACAAAATATTTGAATATTATTTTTTTACAATATTATCAATAAATAAAAGTAAGTTTATTCTAATGTTATTCTAGAAAATAAAGAACCGTTATAAAAATATTCAGATAGACATTAAAACTGCAAGGTTTTCAACAAAAAAATAAATACACTATAGGTTTGTTCCAGCAGATTGTTGGAATCATGTTAGCAACAATCGTAAAACGCAGAAATTGTTAGAAATATTAGTCATAAATATTGGCAACAGTTTTCTGCTGGAACGAAAAATAAACAAGGCGTCAGTAATGTTTGAAGAAAGTTTGCAAACTTTTCAAACTGTTTCCAACATGTTTCCAACATCTTAAAACTACTGCTGGAACAACAAACAATTGTATAATGTTACAAACATGGCACTGCTGGAACCACAAATTTGACGTGCGCAGAATCCGAACGGTTGCAACATTTCTCACAGCCTGCTGGAACAAACCTTATATCTTCACTACTCTTCACTACACACCCCTCCACCCTGTTCAAGCCTCACGTGATTAATAGACAAACATGCGTAAACCGCTTTGTTTACATACCTGGCTTTTTTTTATCGCCTAATCATGTCTAATTTTTTTGTGGCTATTAACCCCCAAATCAAGTTTTGCGTACGGCCCTGTCCGACAGTGTACACAATATTATATTAAGACCATTTTATTGTTATTTGAAGATGCGCAATTAGGGGGATCCGGGAGGGATTAACACCACAAGACGGCGGTTAGCCACCCAAAATGATTGAGCATTTAACATATATTACTGTTTTTCGAGAAATTATATACTTTATAAACTGGAGTTTAACCCTGCGGCTTGTTGCGCCACTGGTTATTTGTACTTTTCCAGTGGCGTTCCTAAAAATAGCTCGCCTAAAGGCTCATGCAGTCAAACTTCCCATTCGTCGTTCATTACTTTGCACTTGTTACATACACTACTAATTTATACTTAATGTTATAAATAAAAATAATGTATTTTTTGGTGCCCTGAAGAAGGAAATAAATTTTTCAAAACGTCGGCTAAGTAGAAACCGTATTTTCTTTAACTCTTGATCCTCTACCCATTAATTTGAACTCTAAATTTTATTAAAGCTGTCATTCATTGTAACAGTGAATGTAACTTTAGGAGGGCATCAACGTTTTCAAGAAATAATTTTAAGTCAGCTGATTTTTTGATATGTTCTTCTCCTTTCTCTTCTGGATAGACCCTGGGCTGTTTGGCTACCAGTATACAGGTAATAATCCAAGGTTTTTAAAACATTTTAAGAAAGCTAATTTTCAATTTCTTGTCTTTAAATTTTTTACAGAACATGTTTTTTATTGCCAGACACTTTTATTATTGCTAATTATACAGTCGTCTCCCTTTTAACTTCTAAACCGTTCGGTATATTTGGATAAAACTTGGAACGATAACATAATATGACCACTTCTGCATTTTTTGACATATCAGTGACAGCTCTAAATGTCAAGGTGACAGCTCCAAATGTCAAGCTCACAGCTGGGCGCCAACGCAACCGCTACCGCCAGTCAGACAGCTAAGGATCTACCCGAAAGAGAAGGGAGAAGAACATATCAAAAAATCAGCCGACATAAAATTCTTGTTTTCCCGACGTTGCTATCTCCCGGACTACAGACAATGATACTTAAGTAATAAGTCAGTCAGTTGGTCACTCTATCAGTCTAAAAGTACCTTTAAATATAAATATAAATGAGTTTATAGTAAGAACATTTTAAAAGCGCAAATTCGGTACCCTTTGAAAATAATACAAAAACACATTAAAAAGGCCGCCTTCAATCGGACTATTTTATACAAAGGCGCAGCTATCCTTTACAGCGACGCGCCGATACACTATGGGATAGAAATCCATTATTTTGGCCAAAAAGCAACTTTAAAATTTTAATGGCTCATGCTGGGTATATCAAAGTATAGATACTCCAAACTACATGTACGCAACGTTATAAAAGGATATTACGACTTCTATTGGGGTAATAAGAAACTTGAAAATGTATTTTAAGTAAACATAAATATACAACATTTAATGAACTTAGTTTATTATTAGCTTTGTTTACTAAACAAAGTAAAAGAGTTTAAATAATAAAAGCTATTAGCTTTCTGTTTCCGATGCAGTCTCATGAAGGCTCGCTACTTTTGTCAAAGATTTTTTTACCTTTTTCTTTATGAGTTTTTGTACTTACAATTGCCTTCCTACTTTTGCTACTTCTGAGTGTAAGGACAGATACAAGAGATTTTTTTATAATTTACAAGGTTTTCCATTTTAAAATTTAATATGTTTTGTCCTACTCTGTATATCCTAAAAGATAAAAGTATTCTAATGAAAGATATGGATTCTACAGAATCTACCCAACAAAACAGTGTTTTTATTTATTTTATACGTTAAAAAATAAAAAAGTTGGAAAGATGTATCTCTATTAGGCTTCTAAGAATAATTTAAAATTATTTTTCAGATTTGGATGGTCATATTTCCGAAACTAATTGAGATAGACACATCAAATGTAGTATTTATTTAAAGCATTTTAAAAGATTTTTTAGTGGTGATATAATATTCAGGGTATTTCATTTAAAAAAATCATATCTATTGTCGTACCCTGTATATCATATGAGATAATAATCATCGGATTACTGATTAGAATACTACCGAATTAACCAAACAAGCTGACATTTTAGTTTATTTTGTACAATAAAAAATAATAATGTTAAGGGGGTGTAAATTTACAATAACATGTAATAAGTTTTAGGTTTCCAAAAAGCATTTGTAATAATTTATAATATTTTTCCAGTAAAAAGCACCTCATTTTAAGTTAGATTCGTAAGTTTCAGAATTTTGACCAAAAAATTAATTTCTATCCCATAGGGCGATGACCAGCTGTATCAACCGGTATATCATAAAAGAAATATAGCAAAGGCGGCCGCGATTTATTTGCTTTAAACTTTATTGTGATTTTTTTCTTATCAAAGAGCACCGAATTTACATTTTTAAACTGTTCCTTCTATACATACCTGTGCTGCTGCCCTTAAACATCCTGGTTCTCTACATATCGGATACCTGAACATGTGCGGTACCCTCGGCCACCCAATTCCCATCCCTATTATCACGAACAATAAAACTACTACAGCTATCACTAACCCTAACACTATTAACACCCATTTTCTAGTTAGTTCAGTCTTTTCTTGAAGATCACTTATATATTTCTCGTAAAACGGAGGTTTTTTTCTTTGGGGTTATTCTGACCTAGACAAGGATCCAGTTCGGTGGAATCACTTTTGGGGTCACTGTTTGAGTCTAAGGTGCCGTTTTGGGGTGGTTGGACACTGCCGTTTTCTTGTGTGGTGGTCGGCATTTTATTTATTTCTAGGTCACATTTATTTATACGAAAGTATTTCTTGAGCTAGTATGTTTTTTAGAATATGCACTTTTGGTTCATTTATCTGTGGTTACATTTAAAATATTCACAGGAGTCACTTTATATATTAGTTAAAAATTACAGCTTTTCTGTAATGGAATATTGATATAAAGTAGTTGTCACTGTTATTCATAGTTCCCCTTAACTTCTAAATAAATCTGTAACAAAAAAAAACTATTTTAATAAATAATATATTTAGTTATATTATTTGGTTTTTCCTTACTCTCATTTTATCAGATATCACGTTTTAATTCTATTATTTGGATGAGATTTATCAAAATTGTTTTATCTTATATTTCGTTTATATAATAAGTAGAAACAAATATGACAGCTCTCTACATATTGAAATCATAATAATTATATGAATGGCGGTATTTTAAAAATTATTACCTATATACCTGATTTTGATTGTCATATTTCCGAAACTAATAAAGTTATGTATATGCATATGTATCTTATGTGGTATTTTCCTAAAGCACTGTTGATAATATATAGAGTAGGAAAAAAGCTTTAAGAAAATACCACATCAAGTACATCTTACTTTATTACTTTTGGAAAGTATGGCCATCCAAATCAGGTATTTAGGTAATTTTTAAAAGTACCGCAATTTTTAAATAGGCTAAGGTAAGGATTTTATATTTTAAGGGTATAGATAAAAAAATTAAGCTTGCAACATTGTTAAAAAGCCCTCATCTGCATAATTTTGAAATAGCATAAGAGTTCATGGGCACACGAAAATTTCAGACTCTCTCTTCGAGGTCAAACCTGGTATACGGACGGATCCAAAACCGAAGAAGGGTCAGGAGCAGGTGTCTACAGTGAGATGGGAAACACTCGTTTGACCTTTCCACTGGGAAACCACGCCTCTGTATTTCAAGCAGAAATTTTTGCGATCTTACAATGTGCCAGGATTAACAACCAAAGGCCTCGCACAAATTGTACAATCAACATTCTTACGGATAGTCAAGCAGCCCTTGGTGCACTAATTAATCCCAAGGTATCGTCTTGGCTGGTACTAAAATGCCTCGAGGAACTCAGGGAACTGGCGGAACGCAACAACACGAGGTTGATGTGGGTGCCAGGGCATTGCGGAATTCGAGGCAATGAAAGCGCAGACGAACTGGCTAGAAGGGGTCAGCCACGACATACGTCGGGCCAGAACCAGTCCTTGGAGTGCCAAAGAGTACATTCCGGAGTGCGGTACAAAACAGGGTAAAGGACCAGCAAAGACTGCACTGGGAAAGGCTTCCTCAACACATGCATGGGAAAATCTACATCAGTGGACCATGCACAAAAAGAGCTAAAGAACTACTCAAAATGGGTAGGAATCAGCTAAGAACGATCACAGGTTTCCTCACCGGACATGCTCCAGTGAAAGAACACCTAAATAAAATGGGATTATACAACGGAGATCTGGACTGCAGATTATGTGGAGCAGAGACCGAAACAGTATCCCACATACTGTCAGAGTGTGAGGCACTGGATCACAAAAGACAGGCAATCTTCGGGGATATTAGAGTGCCCCCGGAAACATATGGTACGCACCCAGCAGACCTATACCGCCTTCTTCAAGGAACTAGGGTACTGGAATGGGTACAATAAAACGGGAGTTTGGTACAATAAGCCTTCAGGCTGCAGTGCCACCGGACATGCAGACGGCTCCCTGGGAAAAAGAAAAAAAAACATCTTACTTTATTACTTTTGAAAGTATGGCCATCCAAATCAGGTATTTAGGTAATTTTTAAAGTACCGCCATTTTTAAATAGGCTAAGGTAAGGATTTTATATTTTAAGGGTATAGATAAAAAAATTAAGCTTGCAACATTGTTAAAAAGCCCTCATCTGCATAATTTTGAAATAGCATAAGAGTTCATGACAATTGATAGTCAAGTTTTTCTTGTTGTTGAGGCAGTTAATATCGTGTTTTTAAATAATTTTTATAATTCATTGAATAAATGCAATAAAAAATACAAGAAGTATAAGTCTACAATTTGTGCTAAGTATTTTGGTAGTTGTCATCACAGATTCCGGAAAAAATTCTGGCATGAAGCAAAAGGTACAAAGTCGGATTTGTTATGCCGGCAGTTAAAGTGTAAACATTCAAAAACCCTCGTTTTGTCACTTTATATAAAACTAGCTATGATTCCCGGCTTCGCTCGGGAGTTTAATAACCGTTGTTCTGAATGAAGCTCAACTACTCGACAACAGATGGCGCCACTACACATATTTTACATTTTTGCCACCCACAACCACCCACTTCCACCCACCCCGACCAAACTCCCTTACTCACAATGGGAGACCAAGGGTATTTGTAACCCCGACGGGAAGTCGATCGGAGTTGCGGATGATAGCGAAAATCGTGGACACACGAACGTACATTAGCATTTTATATAATATACTAGCTATGATTCCCGGCTTCGCTCGGGAGTTTATATGAGACCCAAATAACCGTTGTTCTGAATGAAGTTCAACTACTCGACAACAGATGGCGCCACTACACATATTTTACATTTTTGCCACCCACAACCACCCACCCCGACCAAACTCCCTTACTCACAATGGGAGACCAAGGGGTATTTGTAACCCCGACGGGAAGTCGATCGGAGTTGCGGATGATAGCGAAAATCGTGGACACACGAACGTACATTAGCATTTTATATAATACTAGCTATGATTCCCGGCTTCGCTCGGGAGTTTATATGAGACCCAAATAACCGTTGTTCTGAATGAAGTTCAACTACTCGACAACAGATGGCGCCACTACACATATTTTACATTTTTGCCACCCACAACCACCCACTTCCACCCACCCCGACCAAACTCCCTTACTCACAATGGGAGACCAAGGGGTATTTGTAACCCCGACGGGAAGTCGATCGGAGTTGCGGATGATAGCGAAAATCGTGGACACACGAACGTACATTAGCATTTTATATAATATACTAGCTATGATTCCCGGCTTCGCTCGGGAGTTTATATGAGACCCAAATAACCGTTGTTCTGAATGAAGTTCAACTACTCGACAACAGATGGCGCCACTACACATATTTTACATTTTTGCCACCCACAACCACCCACCCCGACCAAACTCCCTTACTCACAATGGGAGACCAAGGGGTATTTGTAACCCCGACGGGAAGTCGATCGGAGTTGCGGATGATAGCGAAAATCGTGGACACACGAACGTACATTAGCATTTTATATAATATACTAGCTATGATTCCCGGCTTCGCTCGGGAGTTTATATGAGACCCAAATAACCGTTGTTCTGAATGAAGTTCAACTACTCGACAACAGATGGCGCCACTACACATATTTTACATTTTTGCCACCCACAACCACCCACTTCCACCCACCCCGACCAAACTCCCTTACTCACAATGGGAGACCAAGGGGTATTTGTAACCCCGACGGGAAGTTGATCGGAATTGCGGATGATAGCGAAAATCGTGGACACACGAACGTACATTAGCATTTTATATAATATATTAGATTAGATTAGATTAGATTAGATTAGATTAGATTACGCGAAACGTTAGCTGGTTACTACTTTCTGTTTTATTTAGGTTTTTAGACTATGATGCCTAATATTTTTGATCTAAAATGTAATACCTTCTTTTCAAAAGTGCTTTTGTTTCTCTCGAGACACAAACCAAAATCGTATATTTTTGTAAATATGGTAAATATTTTCGACACTTTTGATCTAGATACCCAGTTTTATCAGATGATGGACCGAATTGCACACTGCTGCTCCTTAATTTGAGTTCCCTATAAAGTACTCGTCAGTACCTTTAAAATGATGTGCCACAAGACCCCCTTTTCTATTACTTTTCCCAAAATTATTTACTTGTGGATATCCAATCCCATTTATTAAATTATTAGTGGGACTTGTAGGTGCTGTCATTTTTTATTTGTTTTTTTTTTATCTTTGAACAATCCACGAAGGCCGAAGGCCTAAATACTAACGTGCCGTGGGTGTCTTAAGCAAGGTAAGAGAAAGTTTGTTAACACGGGACTTAAAAACTTGAAGATTTGGGGGAGAAGGAAAGACCTCCGCTGGCAGCAGGTGCCACATTCTAGAAACTCTAGGACTAAAAGAACGAACGAAGTGGGAAGTTCGGGGCCTGTCCAGTTGGACCGTATAGGATTGCATACGCGCGGCACCACGAGTCTTTCTGCTGGAAGTTGCAAGTGGAGGGACTATACTGGATAACTCGTCGGAGCAGAAGCCGTGAAAGTATCTATAAAAGAGCGATAGATCTCTTAAAGCTCAACGATGGGCAAGAGAAGAAAGTAATTCAGTAAGTAGAGGATCATTAATAAGACGAACAGCTCTTCTTTGAATGGCATCAAGTATGCTAAGGGTTGTGGGGGACGCCATTCCCCAGACATGAGAACAATATTCCAAAGAGGGTCGAATTTGGGAGACATACAAAGTGTATAAATTGAAAGGGAAAAAATACTTTTGGCTCGGAAAAGAAACCCAAGCTTTTTAAAAGCTGCCGTGGCTATAGATACGATTATGCCAGTTGAGGTTGTTCTCAAATGAGATGCCCACAAGGTTGAATGTATCCTTCCTCTGCAAAACCTGGCCACTCATAACCAAAGGGTGAGTGTTTGATGATTTTTTTCCGCGACAAGGAACATGATTGAGGTTTGGATGCATTAAAGTGAACGAAATTTTTGATGCCCCAATCCATTATTAAGTTGAGGTCCTGTGAAAGAGATATCTGCATCGCCCTGCGTTTGCTTTCCAAGTCCGGTTGAGATATTGGTTTGAGAACCTAAAACCGGAGTGAAGGGTACTATCGTCAACAAAACTATGAATTGGATTGGTTGTGGAAGAAAGAAGGTCGTTGATGAGAAGAAGAAACAAAGATGGTGCCAGTACTGCACCCTGAGGCACTCCAGCATTAATTTCGTGAAAGCTTGAAGAGTGGCCATACGAGTGGCCATTCACAATGTTTTAAAAGTAGTTAAAGTTTTTATTTATATCGATTAAAATAATTTTAGTTCCTTTCTATATTGTAGGCCTGATAATACTCGTAAAAGCAAAACACGTTTAGCGTTTTTATACAGGGTGTTCGGTAATTTATGGTACACAAAGAAACCAGAGATTCTTTATGCCAAAATATAAAGATTTAACTCTATCCTGTACACCTGTATCCAAAAGTTGATAATAAGGAAGATTTTGATACTTTTTGAATATTTTAATAAAACTAGGCATTTAGGGTTTTTTGACATGCGCTATTTAGATCTGATATTAGTTTTAAGGGCTAAAGGGGGCTGACTACTCGTTAAATTTTTTAAAACGTCCCAACTTTTTTGTGCTACTCTATATGTATCTACCATTAAATTACCCAGTAGATTCCCCTATGCTTTCTACACAAAAAAGGTATACTTTGTAAGAATGGCTCTGGGCAACCAAGATATTTGCATTTAGGTGGTTTAGTGCAACCAAAAAGTATATGGAATCATTCGTTTATCGTAAGGGAGTTGTTGTTATGACTAATACGCTTTTTTGGTTGCACTAAACTACTTAAATGCAAAAATATCTTGAAAAAGGTTATTTGGAACCACTCTTACAAAGTAAACCTTTTATTGTAGAAAGCATAATGGAGTCTACTGGTTTACTTAAATGGCACATACAGAGTAGCACAAAAAGTTGGGACGTTTTAGAAAAATTTAAATAGTGTACCTAGCCCCCGCTAGTTTACATAAAGAATAGATTATCAGATCTGAATAGCCAATGACAAAAAATCACTATATATCGAAATTTATTAAAATATTCAGAACGTATTAAAAATGATCGAAATAAGTTAAAAATAGTTTTTTTTCCTGTGACACCCTGTATCTTTCTTACAATCAAGTTTGAATATAGCGAAAAAAGTTGGGACGTTTTAGAAAAATTTAAATAGTGTACCTAGCCCCCGCTAGTTTACATATTATAAATAAAAGATTATCAGATCTGAGTAGCCTATGACAAATAATCCCTAGATATCGAAATTTATTAAAATATTCAGAACGTATTAAAAATGATCGAAATAAGTTAAAAATAGTTTTTTTCCTGTGACACCCTGTATCTTTCTTATTATCAACTTTTGAATATAGGTGTATGTTTAGCTAAATCTTAATATTTTGGCATAAAGAATCTGTGCTTCTTTTGTGTACCATTAATTAGCGAGCACCCTTTAAAGGTAATATATTTCATGAAAGTACTGTTTTCTGCTTGTTCTATATTCCTTTTTTAATAAATTAAAGGCCTCTTAAAAAAAAAATACGAAAAATTTCAGTAACTTGTCTAAAACAGAACAGAAGGCTTGCCCAAATGGCTTGTATAATCTCAAAAACCTTTTTAAAATAAAATCTCAAAAGTAAATCATGGTTTTTTGGATTAGATCACTTTAAAATAAATGGATTAACCCACTTAAAATGGAAAGTTATCAGTAATGAACAAGGTAATATATGACCCCTGATAAAAGTGTAATATTACCAAAATAGATACGTACCTATCTATTCATAAAAAAATGACGTGAATATGTATGAATACTTTACATTAAAAATTTAAATTGCACTGATAATATTTAATTTTTTTACAGTTTCCTCTTTATTTTAAGCTAATAGATTAGTAATTATAATTTTAGGATAAAAAAATTGTTAATATAAATTTTGGTGTAATATTTATAGTAAAATATGGGTTGTGTGGTATAAAATTGTTGTTTAAGCTATTGTGGTGAGCCACCCTTAATTCATTTGATAAAATTAATTTAAGATCATAAATACAAGGTTGCAAAATATAGACGAGTCTGTAGAGGCCTCTATGGAGGCTATAAAAAAAGACATCTCTTTTTCCTTTATTACTTGGTCCAAATTTGACCGTTTAATCGCATTCATACTACTTTTTAGAGGTTAGATGTCAAAAAGTCGCAAATGAAGTATTGTGAACACCAAGTATAAAAAAGTATACATTTTGGGAATTTTAAAAATATACATTTTTGGGAAATTGAAATTTTAATTGGGTTACTTAACATTGGGAAATTTGGTACATAAAACAATACGTGAGGTGTCAAGGTTTAAAAAGTATAAATCAAACAATATTCTAGGTTACTCTTATAATAATAAAACAAAAACATTAAACAAGCTGAGTCGCCTAGAAATGCAAAACAAACACTGGTAAATTTGATATTTAAAGAAGAGAGAAAGAAATTAAAAGGGATTGTTTATCAGATAAGAGGTAGTAAAAGTCAAGTCAAGTAAAAAGTTAAAGTTGTAGTTAAGCCCCGTACGGGCTATCCCTAGGGATATGCCCGTACTAAATTTAGTTAATCAAATAAGATAAGTTGTTTTTTTTTTTAAATGCGAAGTTAGTTTTTATGGTCCACCGGTGTCATGGTCCCAAGAAGATAGTTCCATATGGTACATTTGCCCAGTGACGTAAAGTGGCCCCTATATGTAATTCAAAATTTCAACGTCACAGTATTATTGTACTGAGAATGCCATTTTCTATTCAAATAATATTTCAGTACCTATATCGGGTGTCTCATTTAAAATAAGGAAGGTAAGGTAGTTTCCGGCTGAACCAGAAGTAACAGAAAATAACTGAATACATAAAACAATGCAGAGTTATGTGGTATAACCAGAGACAAGAATGAGACGAGTAACTGGTCCTAACAATTTGTCCATTGTATTTATCTCTTTCTGGTTTAACGCAAGTTCCAATAAATATGTCTTTGTCTTTCATCATGGCAGGCTATCGTAGATGGAGCAATCATCGCTTTGCCCTGGTTGCCAAGTTGTTTACAATTTCTGCATGTAAACTTTAATGTCCTTTTTTGGCTCACATCTAATTAAGAGAAAGAAAATATACCATGAATCGAATATTTTTAACTTGACAAACGTTGCCGCAGGCAGTCACGCCGAAATGTTAATCGATATTTGTGTTTGATATTTTTCAATGGCCGATTTGTTTGGACAGTTTGTTTACATTTTCTGTGATTTATTGTGTGTTTCGTGGTTTTTTACTTTTAATTGGACTTTGAATATTGACTTTTATTAGTGATCACAGTGTATATATTAAATTTGTGCTTTTCAACAGATAATTTAAGCTAATATTGACATGGTTATCTGTAAGAAAAAATCTTTATAAAAACCAAATAAATGACATTTTTAATAAGGTGTGTGTAATTATTGTGTAATAAAATGAACTTTTAAAACTTTTTTTTTTTTATCTTTGGGCAATCCACGAAGGCTAAAAGCCTAAATACTAACGTACCGTGGGTGTCTTAAGCAAGGTAAGAGGGAGTCTGTTGACACGCGACTTAAATACTTGAAGATTTGGGGGAAGGAAAGACCTCCGCTGGCAGTAGGTTTGACACTCTAGAAACTCTAGGGATAAAAGAACGAACGAAATGGGAAGTTCGGGGCCTGTCCAATTGGACCGTATAGGGATGCTTACGTGCGGCACCACGAGTTTCTCTGTTGGGAGCTGCAAGAAGAGGGATTATACTGGATAATTAGTCGGAGCAGAAGCCGTAAAAGTATCTACAAAAGAGCGATAGATCTCCCACAGCTCGACGATGGGCATGAGAGGGAAGTCTTTGAGTAAGTAAAGGATCATTAATAAGACGAACAGCACTTCTTTGAATGGCATCAAGAATGCTGAGGCTTGTAGGGGATGCCATTCCCCAGACATGAGAACAACATTCCAGAGAGAGACGAATTTGGGACACATACAAAGTGTATAAATTGGAAGGAGAAAAGACTTTTTGACTTGGAAAAGAAATCCAAGCTTGTTTGAAGCCGCGGCTATTGATACAATGTGTTTATGCCAGTTAAGGTTATTCTCAAATGTGACGCCCACAAAGTTAAATGTGTCCCCGCTCTGCAAAACCTGGCCACTCATAAGCATTTTTTCGCGACAAGGAACATGATTGTGTTGGAATGCATTAAATTGAACGAGATTTTTGGCGCCCCAATCCAATATCAAATTGAGATCCTGTGAAAGAGATATCTGCATCGCCCTGCGTTTGATTTCCAAGTCGGGTTGAGAAATTGGTTTTAGAACCTGAAAAGTGGAGTGAAGGGTACTATCGTCAGCATAACTATGAATGGGATGTAAAATTTTATGTTTTTCTAAATCCCTAAGAATGTGCGAGTTAATGGATTTCTCCATTACTTTACAAAGCATTGAGAGGAGTGAAATGGGTCAATAGTTGAATGGAAGAGATTTAAATCCTTTCTTGGGAACAGGCTGGATACGTGCAGATCTCCAGCTGTCTGGAAAAATACCCGTATCATAAGATATTCGAAAGAGCCTGGTTCAAATAGGTGCAAGTTCAGGAGCGCATTTTTTTAAAACAATTATTGGTATTCCATCAAGCCCAGGCGATTTCTTGGTGTTAAGAGAAGAAAGGATACGCCTTAAGTGTTTTTCCTTAAAAATAATATTGGGCGTTTTGTGAGGAACTGGGGGAATAGTTGGAATTGGATAATTGACAGGGTGATGAAGGGTTGAATTGGCAGCAAATTGTTTAGCAAATAGTTCGGCCTTTCCTTAAGATGTAAAAAATGTCTTCTTCCAAAGTTAATGGTGGAAAAGATCTGGTACAGAAATTTCTACTGATGTTTTTGGTAAAGGACCAGAAGGATTTGCTGCCATTTGAGCAAGAAGGTACTTTGTTTTTTATACGGTTCTCAAAGAAGTCTTTGGCTTCTGAGATTGTTTGGTGGTAGTGTGTAAGTTTAGAGGGAATTCCTTTGACGAGTCTACCATGAATATTCATACCGCCATATATGGAAGCGGCGCTTTAGCCCACCCTGCCAATGTCAAATGTTTCGGGTGTCGGACTGGGCGAACGCGTCACTCTTTATGACCGACCAGTTTATCACAATGTTTTACATGCAGTTTTTAAACATTGTGCAAAGAATGTTCAGGGTTACAGTCATGAAACCATAAGGCTCAAATACATGTTTCGGGTATCGGACTATGCGGGTTTCCTGACTGTAGCCCTTACGATTTTGGCAAAACGTTTAAAAATTGCATTGTGGTAAACTTGTCCAACAAAAAAGTGACGCGTTCGCCCAGTCCGACACCCGAAACATTTGGCATGACAGGCTGGCTTAAAGCGCCGCTTCCATACATGGCGGTATGAATATTCGTGGTAGGCTCGTCAAAAGAACCCCCTAAAAAGGTTTAAAAAGTGTTCTTATCATGAAGTCCATTTCATTACTGGCCCAGGGACTCTAATACATGAAAATCTGTAAAATTTTTATACAAGAAGTTTTTTTTCTATCATTTTTGCCTATTGTGGCGAATGGCAAAATATAAATGAAAACCCTGTAGAGGTTAGATCAATGTAAAGGTATTATCTCTTGTATTGCCTTTTAATAATTGCAAAATATAAAGAAAAATTATTAAAATATTATAAAATTTGTATAAAAACAGGTGTTTTTGTTAAATCATAGAGTAAGGAAATTATAAGAGTTATCATGGAATAGCCGATTTAAAGACAGGTCATGCGAAAACTCCCAATATAATTTTATTCGTTTCTCGTTGAAATACCGCCAGTTAGTCATTTCAGTAAGCTTACGTGTGTCCCCACCGCTGATGTTACACGAGGCGACGCTTCGACCGACGCATTTAAAGTGTAAACTGGAAAAAGGACAAGCCTGCCGCCAAGCCTGCCGCAAAAGCGGTACGAAAATTTTAGCATGCCATGGTTTCTCTTATCCGTAGGTATGTTACTTTATGGTTAAATGTAAAGGTATTATCTCTTGTATTACCTTTTAATAATTGCAAAATATAAAAGAAAAATTATTAAAATATTATAAAATTTGTATAAAAACAGGTTTTTCTTTAAATTGTTTAATAAAATAGAGAAGAAATCACTGAAAAAATAAATATTTTTAACGTTTCCTAACTGCAATACTTATTCAGAAAAAAATGTATTTTATTAATATAATTCATAAAGTAATTTCATTTGCTCCAAAGTACTTAACACAGTTTGGTCGCTTAAATATACAACTTGCTAGTGGTTTAAGCGGATAAAAGAAGTCTGTATTTAATTACCAAGCCAGCTTAATAGATATCAATTACTAAGTTATGCAGCACATTTCTTAAATCGTAAATAACGCTTCTACTTAATTACCCTAATAACTATCCGAATAAATATTTTAATATATAAGGGTAATATACAGCGTGTCTACTTAAGTTTGCACCATATGGGACACTTTTTTATTATTGATTATACGAAAAAAATTCTTTATAAAAAGTTTTGCATGGTCTAAAACCTAAAATTCAATTATCAGATATTAATTTTTTGCAGTGGTATACGAGGTATGTCGAAAAATGTGAATTTTGCTCAAGGGAAAAGTAAGTACCTATATTTTTAATAATATCAATATTTTATTTATACAAAAAAGTTGTTTAGAATTAAAAATTAAGTACTTGCAAATATCAAACTTGACTATTTACTAAAAAAAAAAGTTCAGTTTTTACCATGGGGATTTTTATGTAATGATTTTACGAAAAAAGTTATTTTTAATAAAAAGTTCTGCATGGCCTAAAAACATTCAGTAAACCTACAAAAACATACTATGACAACATTTTTAAAACGTCCCAAGAAAACTTTAAAAACCTATTTCTAGAACGTTTTAGGGACTATAAAAAACGTTTAGTAAACGTACCTACAAAAATACGTTTTTAAAACATTGTTTTTGCGGACACAAAACTTTTAAAAAACGTTTAACGAACATTTACGAACGTCTGAGAACGTTTATCGTACGTTACCCAAAATCTGCTTGAATGTTTATAAAACCAACTTGTGTTATAGGGGGTGAGAATGCAACCCTTAACGCCGTACTAAAAATTCAAAACGGCTACACCGAAAACACAATCGTTGAGAAATGTATTAAAGGAACTTCGGAAAAGATTGAAGATTAATGTGGAATCAAAACAGTTTTCAAATCCGGAACCTCTCTTAGAAACACCCTGACGAAAACAAAACCGTAATCATCTAAACAGGAGAATGAGTATATCTACCGGGTACCATGTAAATGTAGGGTGTCGTACACTGGTGAAAGAAAACGCCCGCTTAATATAAGAATTATGGAGCATAAGCATCATACTCAGAAATGCGAAACATCCAAGTCCAGAATGGCTGACCATGTTTGGTCTAAAGAACATATGATTAAGTGTTCAGAAGAAAGGGTTAATCACAGGGAATCTCATTGCAAAAAGCAGTCTTTATTAAAAACAACCAAAATGCTTTCAGTAAACCAAGTGTGGAAATAAATACCCACTATTTGGAAACCATACCTTAAACGCACCAATGCTGGCGTCCTAGGTGAACAACCTCACGCATGATCGTAAACTCGGTGACGTGGTGTTGGTCTACCATAGTACATAAACTTCGTAGCGGTAGGAATTCGTATTTTTACACTTGAAAACGGACAGAGATAGGCCCAGCAAATACTATTTGCCGGCAATATACATTTTTCATATTGGCATTGATGGTAAAACATTGGCAATTGGTGGCAATATTGGGCCAACATCTAATACGCAATAAAAAGTCAACCCTAAATAAACCGAGAAATAAACACTCAATTGCCAATAAATTTTACATGCAGGCGAATTGCCGGCAAGCATACAAAAATGGCGGTATACCAATCCTGATTAAATAAAGCATGCCTTTTTGTTGCAGGCAAATAAATAATGGATTTTTGAAGGCAAACCTTCAACGGATATTCATACTTTTCAAACCATATTATTAACATTGGTATTTAACTAACATGACAGCAATTTTTTGATCTCTGTTATATATAATGGCAGCTAAACAACATTATTTTATGTTTATTTACATAATTTAAAGGAAATGGCCTTTTCATAACATTTTATTGTTACAAATCATGCAAATAAAAATTATATCAAACACAATTTTTATTATGTATTTTTGGAAGAATAAAAATACAATGATGGTAAAATTAGCTAGGTTAATTTCGAAGATTTCGACAGATGGAGAAAAAATGCTTTTGTTTTACCGCTTTATGCAATTGTTTTTTACGTGGTTTTCTAGACATAATATAAGTGTGTATTCATTATCTAATAAGTGTGTGTTGTGTGATTAATTGGTGATGGCTAGTCGAGAAGGCGAGTTATTCAAGTAGACTGTTAGGAGCTGTAAACATTTTGTTTAAAAACTTTTAAGTTTGTAGTTACTTAAAAAAATTAAATAAAATCAGGGAGTTGCCTTAATAAAAGTTTTAAAGACGTGATTTTTTTTTATCTCTGGACAAACCACGAAGGCTAAAAGCCTAAATACTAACGTACCGTGGGTGTCTTAAGCGAGGTAAGAGGGAGTTTGTTGACACGGGACTTAAATACTTGAAGATTTGGGGGAAAGGAAAAACCTCCGCGGGCAGCAGGTTCCACAACCTAGAAACTCTAGGGATAAAAGAACGAACAAAGTGGGAAGTTCGGGGCCTGTCCAGTTGGACCGTATTATTATTTATATTTAATAGATATTTTTTGACATTTAACTTCTTTAAAATATTTCTCCCTATGTTTTGGATCAGAAAATTGAGTGTAAGTGTCCCTTGCATACTTACTATTTTAAAGTGTTTTCTTTTGATTTACCATCTTTTTTAAATTTTAATACATATCTTCAATTTTTTATGATTTATTGTTACTGTATAAAAAAGTTTTCCTGCCTTTTTTCTTTCTAATTTTTTTTGATTACAAAATTCTAAATATGTAATTTAACTTTTGGGACATTAAACTTATTAAACTTGCAATACTTATTTAATAATAAATGCCATTATCCTCAAAGCATTTTTTCTGCATAACTTATTAATGATGGATGCCATCACATTATTCGCAACACGTGGCGCAATAACGGCCAATTGCCAACTTTCGTGTCTTTTTGATACCATTTTGCCAATGCCTTGCCATTAAAAAGTGTTGGCAATGCCAGTAAATTAAATGTACATGGCCGGCAAAAAATGTTATATGGGGGACTGCCCGATACGTTGTGTAAATAGTTAAAATAAAGACAATGGAAGTCCGTAGTAGTATCGTTCATTGTCTACCACTCGAACTGATTCTAAACCGACTTTTAAACAGTATCCATAGACAACATGATACAAAAATCAAAAATAAAACATAGTTTTGACATTACAGTAAATGACAAAAATGACCACCATACGATGAAATACACAACTGAGGGTAAAATTGTATTTTTTTTTATTAGATGTCCAGGAATCACCCCTTAAAGTTTTGTACCGCAGTTAAAAAACACCCTGTATGTTACACGGTTATTAATGTGTATTAAAAGTTGTAATAAACGCTAGATAATACCACAATGTTGGGCATTTTTATTTTTTTAAATTTAAATCGCAAAGCTATTATTTTAAAATAAATTGATTCGGTGGTTATAATTATGAAATCAATTTTATTGAAATATATGGAAAAAATCTAGGGGTAAACCCGAGGGGTGTCTCACTAGTTAAAATATTGTACACCTATTCCCGAAATTTCTCGAATTCTTGAAAAATTTCTCTAAAAAAATAATGTTTCTAGAAAATCCTAAAAATCCTATTTCTATAAATTCCCGTAATTCCTGAAAATTCCCGTAGATTCCTGAAAATTTCCGACGATTTGTACACCTATTCCCGTAGTGAGACACCCCTGGAGTGTCTCACTAGTTAAAATTTTGTACACTTATTCCCGAAAATTATCGAATTCTAGAAAAATTTCTCTAAAAAAAAGAAAATCCTGAAAATCCTATTTCTGTGAATTCCCGTAAATTCCTGAAAATTCCCGACGATTTGTACACCTATTCCCGTAGTGAGACACCCCTCGGGTAAACCACTCAAGAATTGTGGTGTACAAGCAGATGGAAATTGATGGAATTATGTCAAAATATGTGGAATTGCGTGAAATTTGGGAAAGTAAAGTGGAATTGTGTGGGGTTGTTGAAGAATTGTGTAGAAGGGTTCAGTACTAGCACCAACTTTGTTTCTTCTTCACATCAACGACCTTCTTTCTTCCACAACCAATCCCATTCATAGTTATGCTGACGATAGTACCCTTCACTCCACTTTTCAGGTTCCCAAACCAATCTCTTAACCCGACTTGGAAAGCAAACGCAGGGCGATGCAGATATCTCTTTCACAGGATCTCAATTTGATACTGGATTAGGGCGCCAAAAATCTCGTTTAATTTAATGCATCC
This sequence comes from Listronotus bonariensis, assembly GCA_014170235.1. Classification (NCBI taxonomy): domain Eukaryota; kingdom Metazoa; phylum Arthropoda; class Insecta; order Coleoptera; family Curculionidae; genus Listronotus; species Listronotus bonariensis. The sequence continues at coordinate 57,178 of JACEGR010004773.1, read as the reverse complement.
AAAACCCAATCATGTTCCTTGTCGCGAAAAAATCATCAAACACTCATCCTTTGCTTATGAGTGGCCAGGTTTTGCTAAGCGGGGACACATTTGACCTTGTAAGCGTCACATTTGAAAATAACCTTAACTGGCATAAACACATTGTATCTATAGCCACTGCGGCTTCAAAAAGCTTGAATTTCTTTTCCGAGCCAAAAAGTATTTTTCTCCTTCCAATTTATATACTTTGTATGTGTTCCAAATTCAACCCTCTATGGAATATTGTTCTCATGTCTGGGGAATGGCATCCCCTACAACCCTCAGCATTCTTGATGCCATTCAAAGAAGGGCTGTACGTCTTATTAATGATCCTTTACTTACTCAAAGACTTCCTTCACTTGCCCATCGTCGAGCTGTGGGAGATCTATCGCTCTTCTATAGATACTTTTACGGCTTCTGCTCCGACAAATTATCCAGTATAGTCCCTCCCCTTGAAGCTCCCAACAGAGAAACTCGTGGTGCCGCGCGGATGCATACCTATACAGTTCAATTGGACAGGCCCCGAACTTCCCATTTCGTTCGTTCTTTTATCCCTAGAGTTTCTAGACTGTGGAACCTACTGCCAGCGGAGGTCTTTCCTTCCCCCAAATCTTCAAGTTTTTAAGTCCCGTGTTAACAAACTTCCTCTTACCCTGCTTAAGACACCCACGGTACGTTAGTATTTAGGCTTTCAGCCTTCGTGGATTGTCCAAAGATAAAAAAAATAAGTGTTGCAAAATTGTTGTGGAATTGTTGTAGAATTGTGTGAAATTATATGTAATTGTAATCTTAATTTCACCTCGTTTGTTGCATTTCTTGAAACTAAAAGCACTTTTTTGCTCTTCAAAAAATTACAAAAAAGTCGAAAAAGAGGCTTTGATCTGCCACTTCATATCATCAATTTCTAAAATTAAAGTAAAGTGTGGAATTGTAATGAAATTGTGATGGAGTTGTGTGGAATTGAGATGGAATTTTGTGGAATTGGGGTAAAATTATATAAAAAAGTGAAAGTGTGGTTTACACATTTTCATCAGTGGTTTACCCCTTGAAAAAAATAAGATCCTTTTAGAAATAGACTATATATATGGCGCCTTTTTAGAACATGCAAAAAAAAATAACAAGTTAGCTGTTACACATTTGGTTAATATGAAAAAAGTCAAAAATATTGCCTCATCAGTACTTGGTAAAGAACCCTCATCAATTTTAGGCGTTTAACCAATTATAACCGCGTTCAATGCCGTATTATCCATTAGGCTGACTAGGCTACAGCCTAGGGCGCCATGAAAAATAGGCGCCAGACAGGGGAGTAATAGGCGCTAGACAGGGAAGTTTTTAAAAAAGTTTAGCACGGGTGGGGATATTTGGTGACTAATTTATCTGTGAATAAGGTGCTTTGGAATGAAAGGCGCTACGGAGAAAAGGGGACCTTTTTTGCTCTTGAAATATATATTTTTGGTGGAAAATAGGCACTCCGGGAATTCTAGCCTAGGGCGCCTCAAACAGCTAATACGGCCCTGACCGCGTTAATAATTGGTAACAACTTTGACGTATAATACATTGTTTAAACGTCAACATAACCGATTGGTAAATACCGTTTTAGAATTGGTTCTTCGCCTAAAATTGATGCCTGTCACTTCTGGACAAAATAATACGCATACAATATCTTGAAAAAATATAATTTATCAAAATTAAATCATAATATATAATTTTGCAATATTTGCAATTTAATATTGATTTGGTTTTATTGAAATTGCAATATCACATTACTGTATTCAGTGAAGTATTAGAAAAATCATAGATATGACACATTGGTAGGTATATCAATATCAGTTTTCTGTATAATAAATAAAATACTTACAAAAGCAATTTTTGTAACTGCTGTGTTATTTTTTTTTATCGTATTACTTTTAGTAACAACAGAATTAATTTAAGTCCGTTAAGTGTCTAAAGCCGCGTCCACACTAGTAAAAATTTACGCATAGGAATTGAAGGCTAGAATTAAAGTGAGGGTCAGAGTATAGACACTTTGTTTGAAGCCAACATCTCAACTGTTTATTTTTAAGCAAACATAAACATTTAGAGCCGTGTTGTCAGGTTGATAAAAATCTTAGGCAGAAAAATGCTCTTTAAAATATTAATAAGTATTTTAAAAAGAACTTATGACTTCTTTCGTTACTTTATATCTGTACATATTAAGTAAATAAAATAAATAAAATATAATTTGTTATAAGTGACTTATAGCAATGCATAATACGTTTTTGATTTAATATCAAGTATTAAAAAAACTACTTTTTGGCCAATCTTGCAACACCGTATTAAGTATTTACATTTTTTGTCGTTCGTGGTTCCCGAAATCTATTGGCCGAAAATAACTGCCGCGTGTGTATTACGCCTGCTGTGCATTTCACCTACCATGCATTATTCCTACTACAATGGCGTAGTAAGGATAGCAAATGTAACTAATGTAATTAATATAATAACAATAAACTTTCACAAAATAAACGCTTTATAAACAATAATATTAAGACGCCGTGTGTTGACAACACAAAATACAAAAGGTTACAAGTTCGAATAGTTCAAATGAACCAAGCTGTACTTAGATGTCGGGAACTATCAACAGACGGCACTATCGATAATAGTCAATAGATTTCGATAGTTCATAAAACTGAATTTATTGAAAATTAAAAAACTAAAATGTATTTTGTAATTTGAGAAAAAATAAAAAAACAAAATAAATTTTTCTTTAGCTTCCCAAAGATGGTTAGTCGGTTATGTAAACTAAATTGTTTTAGTCAAAACTATCGCACCGATTGCGCTATCGATACTTTGCAACATTTTCCTGGTACCGCTTCCCCTGCCCCCACCGATGTCCGTGATACAAACAAACTTGTTGTTGTTTAATTCTAGTCTTCAATTCCTATGAATTTACGTTGTGTGCGCCATGCGGCACAAATTTGTATGTGCGTTTCAAATTTTGCAAGTGTGGGCGAGTTCGCCGCATAGAAACAAACGCAAAAATTTTCGCGACATTCAACGCACGCGATCCGTCGCGTCGGTTGTCGGTTTTTTCCAACATCAAAGAAATTTGCGACGGAATATTGTTTTAGTGTGGACGTATTTACGTTAACGCAATGATTTTGACAAATGTTGTTATTATGACTTGCCGTTTAGAAATTATAGAAGTTAACTGATATCCATCTTTCTAATTTTTTCTAAACCAACCATTCTGTGACTATGTCTGATGCAATGTTAATGATGAAAAGAAAATGCGCTACTTTTATCGCGTACTTTGATGGCGTAAAGTTATTATATCAGCTATCCTTGGATGAAAGTACTGGGCATTTCAAAATTGTTTTGCGTATGTCTACAAATGACTTTGAGATTTTAATAAATAAGATTGGACCAAAAATTATCAAAAAGGACACCAAGCTTAGAGAAGCCATATCCGTGAAGGAAAGGTTAGCTGTCACATTACGTTTTATGGCTACTGGAGATTCATATACAAGCCTTCAATATCTTTTTAAAATATACAAACAAAGCATATCATTGATAGTTCCAGAAGTATGCAGTGCTTTAATTGACGTTCTAAAAGATTATGTAAAGGTAATGTGGTAATAAAACTTAATTTTAATTTTTAAAAATTTATTATCTTCCAAAAGCAACAACTGTAAGGCGAAAACTTTAATAAAAACTGAATTTTCATTTGAAATAATACGTATAACACATTTTGCGATTTCTTCCTAAGCATTATTCTTTTTGTTTTTATAAAAATGCCACTTATCGCTTGGATCCCATAAAAGTCTTTGTTTTTGATATTCTTGTATCAGAAGAAGAACATCCTTTTTATTTAAATTTATCTTTTACAAAATATAAAATACTTGGCGAAAAAATATAAACAAATCCAGAATAACAAAATAGTATGCAACGCATACGATCACACACGTTTTGAGCACGAACGCATGACACACAACGTAAAATTGAACGTGGGTAGAACGTGAAATTTGCGCCGCAAATATTTGCGCCGAATTCTAGATTCAACATACAACACATTTATTTACTAATGTGGACGCGGCTTAATGGACTGTGAAAAACTTTTTTTTAATTTAAATTTTTACCATTTGCATCCAAGCAGGCTTTAAACTAAATAATTTTAAAAAGAAAACGATGCGCCACGGATTTTTCCGGCGGTGGTAAACGGGGCGCAAGGCCTTCACTAAAGTTTTATTGAACAGGTAAATGGGGCGCAGGGATCTTGGGGTCGATAAAATCGTAAAGGTAAACGGGGCGCAAATGTTTTCTTTAAAGTAAAGGTATCGAAATAAAATGTTGGTCTATTTTTAAAAATATTATTAATTACGAAACATTTATTGCATCAAAAAATATTTACATTCTTTTGTTTACTGTCTTTGGAAAATGTAAAATTTTTGTAGGCTATTAAATCTTTTCCACTCACACTTTCAATTACTGATACCGACATTTTCTCACTATTAAAATCTTGAGCGGAAATCTTTTCGCACATCTTCACTATTACAATGAGAACTGAACTGATTAAGTGGTATACAAATTATTAGTGTCAATTATAGAAATTCTTACCTGCCCTGACCCACACCCCCTCTCGGGAAGGGCTGGCGCCCCATTTACCTATGATATAAACGTAACCTTACAGGCGTGCAGGTAAAGAGATATTTTCGCGCCCCATTTACCTCCGTCCGATTTTTCATAATAAAAAATTTTTTGAATTCTTTACTTCTTTTATATCTGCATATCTAGTCTTTTACTCTTTATACGTATAAACCTTTTTTTTTTTATTGCCCTGTGGCTAAATTTTATATTTTTAATTTAATAGTAATTAATGATTTTTTTTTTTAAATTTAGAGAGCAAACACTAGAGATTCTAAAATGCTGTTTTTATAATGGTTAACATGAAGGTAAAGTAAAGATGGGCCCACATTTAATTCATTCTGAAAGCGATGCCGCCAAGTACACAAAAAATGATAAAGTAAAGAAACCCTTTTGTGAACAATGATTTATTGCAGCAAAAATATTTAACCCGACGAGTTTCTAGTACCACGCCACGTGCCACTGGTTTTATAGTAGGTAGAGGCGAAATAAGAGAATGTTTTGTAAGTAGGTGATACGTGTTTTAGCAATGTATTTTTATGATTTATCTAAAAATATGTAATCAGGTTCTGTCCGAGGCTATGTGCATTTGAAAAGGTTTGTTTACTTTATCATTTTTTGTGTACTTGGCGGCATTGCTTTCAGAATGAATTAAATAAGGACACATCTTTACTCCATTCTTAACTTCTACACTACATAAAGTGCTTTTTTCACTCTACAATAAACTTAAATATTAATTTTTGTAGTGTATCAAGAAACGCGACATCAACTGAACCAAACGGTCAAGTTACCTTTGATTTTGTCATTATTTCTTTTAGTTTATGTGTCACTAGTTTTAAAATTTGACAGTTTGCAAATAAATTAGATAGAAATTATTGAAAATTTATAGTAATAACGAATTTGGATAACTAAGAAATTAAAAAGGATTAACTGTTTTAGTATTGTCTCTACAAAAAGTAAGTACAAACAATTTTCTAAAATTAAATAATAAATGCATAGTTATAAAGAGGATAATTGTCTCTTAAAAAATAAGGAGGCTATGATTTTTTGTCGCAATATAATGGATGTGCTGCAAAAATTAAAATTGATAAGTTTAGATAAAGAAAGCATGTATAAAAGGTATTTTGGGAAATTTTCATACGGTCGTGGAAAAAATATAGTATGTAACACATGCATAAAGTGTCTTTTTTCTCATGGGATTGCCGTACTCGCCTAACGGCTCGTGCTGTCAAACTTTCCATTCGTAAAAAAAAGTATCACTTTATGCACTTGTTATATAAATTACTATTTTTCTTAAACCAACCGAAAAGAAATTTAGCCTTTTATTTTTTTTGCCCAAAAACCAAAATAGTGGAAATGATTTTTATGACAGATATTAAAAAAAAACAAGTAACGACTGAGTTGTGTCAATATTTTTACCAGGCTGCACTGGTCATAACTATGGGCGCCGGCAGGGTGACTTCCAAGGGGTACAAAAATGAAAATTGTTGAGTACCAAAGTACCATAAAAAAATAAATTAAAGACCATAAAAAAGTCTTTTACCAATAAACCGACCTTTGTTCAACCTATTTTCATGTACAGGGCCGAAAAACATTTAAAGAGCAAAGAGAACAAAAAAGAAAAGGTCTTCACCTTGTTTCACCAACTTGTTTTCCATAAATTTTCTCTGGTACAAAAGCCAGGGTGCAAAGCCCCCGTCCCGGCGCCTAGGGTCATAAAACTATAATAATGGCAAAAAAGGTAAGCACCTTACTTAAGAATAGGTATATAATAAAAAAAATTTTAAGGAAGTTTCCAAAGTTCTTGGATTCTCGCTTGGATTTTAAAATGTTTTTATTCTATTGACATACTTTTTAATTTATTTAAACATTTAATTAAGTGGCACAAATAGCAATAAAAAACAAAAATAAACAAAATCTTTAAAAACATCCACAAGCGTTGTCAAATTTATTAAATTACAGGTAACACAACATAATACAACCACCTGTTAAAAAGGTGTTTAACCTGTTGAAATTAAGAAATTCCTATGCTAAACACCATAAAACTCGTTTAAAAAGAGAGGGAATTTAATAAAGTAAGTCAGTTACCTCTTTTTTCGTTAGTCCACGTCAAGAAACCACGAAATACACCTAAAAAAACTTTCACCAAACTATAACTTCTCACATCACTATCAATAAATGTGCCTTTTTACACTGTCGAATGGAAATTTAGTTCTCACTTTTGAAGCCTACTTTTCAAACTACTCGCCTTGTATGCACGTCAGTGTCGTACGAGGATTTTTCGCAATTTTAAATGCAATTGATATAAGAATATCGCCTGGGGCGCCTATTGTATTTCTACCGGCTGTCAAACAACTAAAATGCACTTTTAAATTCAAGCTACTGTGCGAAGCGCTCCGTTTAAAACGGGTTTTTAAAGTACCAAAATCCGTTTTACACTAGGTAACTGTAGGTACCTATTCTGAAAGTGCGGTGACTACGAGGGTTGTATGATATGTACTGGGCGTTAATGAGAGGAGCTAGGGCTATTTGCAACTGTTAGATTTTGTTGGAACCAGAGTTAATTTAGGTAACAGTTTAATATACGGTTTTCTGCTGTTTTAAGGGTTTTTTTAATTGTTGATACGGTAATTTTCTAGAAACCTGCGGCAACTCCGATTTTAACGAAATTTGGTATACGGGTTCTGGAGCATAAAAGGAATACAGTAATTGACTAACGTTTTATAGCAGGTCAAGAGCTTCAAGCCCTGGAGCGTGACGCACAAAAATTTTCGTCTTTGGAAAGCTACTCTGGGTAATTTTCTAGAAACCTGCGGCAACTTTGATTTTAACGAAATTTGGTATACGGGGGTTTTTGGGGCGCTCATCACAAATCTAAAAGATTTTTTTGGCGGAAACGTTTTGTTCTCGAGATATTCATCATCAAAGTTCAAATTTGAACTTGGCTTATTTTCACTATATTCCCCCTTCTTTTTGCACACAATTCTTGATTTAAAGCTAAAGTTTTACAAAATATTTGATTTTCACCTTTTAAAATCTCGTTTTTCTACGTTTTTACATTATTTTTGCATTAAATTGCGTGGCCTTTCTTTGATAATGCGGCAACCATACATACACATAGGGCTTCATGGCACACTGGGATTGAAATGATTTAAAGTATAGCTATGCAATTTAATGCAAAAATAATGTAAAATACGTAAAAACGGGTTTTTAAAGGTGAAAATCAAATATTGTGTTCCACTTAAACTTTAAATTAAGAATTGTGTGCAAAAAGAAGGGGAAATATTGTAAAAATAGGACTAATTTAAATTTCGAGTCTGATGATGAATATCTCAAGAACGAAACGTTTCCGCCAAAAATTCTTTCAGATTCGTGATTAGCGCCCCAAAAACCCCCGTATACCAAATTTCGTCAAAATCGGAGTTGCCGCAGGTTTCTAGAAAATTACCGTTGATACTTACATATTTTAGATACAATTTTAAATAAAACGTAAGTGGCGCACATTCATAATATTCCGTTAAAAAAATTATTAGTAAACAAACTTACGGGACCGGAGGGTGAAAAGGGGTGCTGGGCGGGATAAAATTAGTAAAACGAGTTAATGAAACTGAACATCACATGTAAAATTAGGTAAAAATTATATTTTTTCCACATATTTTTGAGAATAAAGATAAAAAATATGATAAATATGAAAATTGTTAATTCATAACCTAAAATTAAGAAAAAAAAACGACTCATAACCTAAAATTAAGAAAAAAAACGACTAACTAAGTGGCGCACATTCATAATATTCCGTTAAAAAAAATTATTAGTAAACAAACTTACGGGACCGGAGAGTGAAAAGGGGTGCTGGGCGGGATAAAATTAGTAAAACGAGTTAATGAAACTGAACATCACATGTAAAATTAGGTAAAAATTATATTTTTTCCACATATTTTTGAGAATAAAGATAAAAAATATGATAAATATGAAAATTGTTAAGTCATAACCTAAAATTAAGAAAAAAAAACGACTAAAAACATCAGTTATACCATGCCAAATATGGAAAGCATTTGGCAACGTCGGAAGGGTCTGATTCTATTTATGAGTGAATAAAAGGAAATAATTCACACAAACTGGATTCCTAAAGTGTGTATTAGTCTCTGATGTAATTAAAGATTAAAAAAAAAGCGTTGACTAACCAGAACTAACCTGGCCACCCTTTATAATCCCTCTTTTATTATTAAACATTTATACAAAGTTGCCAATTGTCCATATTAAAAGTGGACAAATGCTAAAAAAAAGAGTTCTTTCATTATAAAAAAATAAATAAAAATAATTCATAACTGCGCCGTCATATTATTATTAAGGTCAACTAATAGATAACATGTACGTCAAAATATTTTTAAAAAATAGCACAAGGCCCTACACTACTACACTTTTTTTATTACTTAACGATCCTCTCCCCACTCCACCCCGGAAAAAATATCTGATTTTAACAGTGCTTCTTAGGTATGTCAAAGAGTGATCCTAAATTTTTCAGAATTAGAAAAAAAAATCTCAAATAATTTTGAATAAATTTTAGTATATTTTTCAGACGGTTCAAAGAAGTTTTTATTGTATTTTTGTTTAAGTGCATCGTATCATAAGGAAAAAAAATATCATGGATTGGAAAAATGTCATTTTGAAAATACTAATGTGTAAAAAATACCATGAACTCTTAAAATTCACACATTTATTTATCGCTTTTTTATAGGTACTTCCATGGATTCTGCTCTGAAGAATTGTCCAGTATAGTACCTCCACTCTCTGTTCCCACCAGAGAAACTCGTGGTGCCGCGCGTATGCGGTCCAACTGGATAGGCCCTGAACTTCCCACTATGTTCATTCTTTTATCCCTAGAGTTTCTAGAATGTGGAACCTGCTGCCCGCGGAGGTCTTTTCTTTCCCCCAAATCTTCAAGTATTTAAGTCCCGTGTCAACAAACTTCCTCTTACCTCGCTTAAGACACCCACGGTACGTTAGTATTTAGGCTTTTAACCTTCGTTATTTATCCAAAGATAAAAAAACGGTTATCATAGTTCCAGGTCCATAGCAAACCGGGAATACCTTAAAAACTAAAAAAAAAATGTGTGAAAAAGTCATGTTTTTTTAACTGTCTTTTCTTAAGATAAAAACAATTTTCGGAAAGTTCATGGGTACCATCGGATAGAACACATCTCCTTTTTTATTTATTTTTTAAACATAAATAGTATAAGCATAGAGTAAGGAAATCCGTAGGTACGTTACTTTATGGTATAAGTTATAAGCCACTGAAGATACACGTGCACCTCTTAAGCCATTTTGGGCCAAAACGGGTTAAATAATTTTTTATCTGTCAGAATACACGATAAATATAAATTTTAGAATGTTTTTACATAAAAATTAGTTTTCAAGGCTGTGTCTAATTTTTTGATTTTTCGTTTCTTGGGCCAGCCTTAATTTTTTTGGTTTTTAATTCGAAAAAACACAGTAATACGGTTTGCTAATTAAATCACGGTCATAGAATCCATACAAAACGAGAGTTCCGAAACTTTTGCTTAATATTTTTATTAGGGATACAAATAGGTATTCAATTTTAATTTTCACTTGACGAAAGATTATACACTGCCTTATGGCTTATCCGACTTTGCTTATCACAAAGGTGACAATAAAAATATTAATATAAACTTAAAAATGCCAAAACCCCTTTTTCCCCCGATTTGGCTCTCTCCCGAAATTATGTTATTAATTAAATATAATTTTAATATAATAACAAGTTAATTTTCCAGGAAGCCCTCGTATAAAATAAGGTATTTACTATTGAATAAAACACCCCTACATATAAATTAATAGTGTATCATAAATTTATTAGTTGATGATCAGTAAAAGCGTTTTTAATTTATTTTTTATTGCATTTTTCAAATTTTTATTGCTTCTAATAGATAAAGCTCTACTGTATAATTCGTAACGTTTGACAACCAGTAATACTCTTGCATCAAGGCAGAACATTAAAGTACAAAAATTAATGATTGTTCCTTGAAATGTAAAATTAAACAATTGGTTGCCATATGTATTAGCAACAATAAATGGGTGACCCAACTGTTTGATTAAAAGAAGTGATTAAATAATGTAAGTTACAAATATACAAGGTGTACCGTAATTAATTGGACATAGGTTAATGTAGGATACCTACATGACATGAAAATAAAGCTTTTGAGCTCAATATCGCTTAGCAAAATGTTATTGGTTTTCGTTCTACCAGGTGTTAAAACTAATTTTTTACCAAACATTTAGTAAAATATCTCGGAATCCACTAGACAGAATAAAGTGAAATTTGGTGTACTTTTACTATTTGGGATGACGAACACGAATATGATATCTATTTTGCCATTACCACTAGATGGCGCCACATACAATAACATTGATTGATTAAAATGGTCATAACTTTTTGACCTCCCTGTATGCACATTTGCGAGTGAAAATAATAAAACAGCGTTTAATTTTGGTCAAAAAAGGTATACTTCTTTGATCTCCAAAAGTAGACCGTTTTCGAAATAAACGACTTTTTTATGAAATAACCTTCAGGCATTGTAGCAAAAGACTGTGGAAGGACAAAGTCGGTCTATATAAGGTCACGACATTCGGCCATATTGCTTTGGCGTGTTATGACGTCACATCTCCCATTTTTCGGCCATGTTGTTCAGTGCCGGAGATATACAGTTTATTGTATCAGTAGAACAACCGTTTATACAACAGTTTTTAATTATTATTAAGTTGTAAATTCTTTTACTTTAAATAAAAAACATTTGGAATTACATCTTTCAACAAATATCACTACCAAAACAATGCAAAATGAAATGTGCAAATTCTAGACGCCACTAGATTGATCATCAGCTTTGATTTTACCCAGTCTTGCCAACTTTTCTCCGAGGAGTGCCCTTCCTTGCGTCCCCGACCTCGAACCTCCTAAAAGTTGAGGATATGTCGCAACCTTATAAATATAAACTAACCTTGGTGAAAGGAGTCAATATCATCAGGGCCCAAGAAGAATTATTATTTAAAGTCAGGCAAAATTTAAATAAAAGAAATAGATAATGTGTCTAGTGGATGGTGAACATTTTAAACATTTATTGTAATCAATAGCCTTTTCTATCTTTATCGTTATTAATTAAATTTTAGAGTGTTCGTGCGCAACCTAATAAAAAGCCGTTTATTTCGAAAACGATCTACTTTTTGGAGATCAAAATAGTATGCCGTTTTTGACTAAAATGAAATGCTGTTTTATTATTTCCACTCGCAAATGTGCATACAGAGAGGTCAAAAAGTTATGACCATTTTAATCAATCAATGTTATTGTATGTGGCGCCATCTAGTGGTAATGAGAAAAATAGATATCATATTCGTGTTCGTCATCCCAAATAGTAAAGGTATACCAAATTTAACTTTAATCGGTCCAGTGGAGTCCAAGATATTTCACTAAATGTTTGGTAAAAATTAGTTTTAACACCCTGTAGAACGAAAACCAATAACATTTTGCTAAGCGATATTGAGCTCAAACGCTTTATTTTCATGTCAGGTATCCTACATTAACCTATGTCCAATTAATTACGGGACACCCTGTATATGTATATTTTTTTCAAAATGCTTGCATCAAGAGCGTTAATCTACTAAGAAAAATTGTTCCTAACACTTGCGCAAAGTGTCTTTCCCGAACTTAAGCTTATCCGAACTCGCATCGTTTGTGTAACTGGCTTTTACGTACGAGAAAGTATTACTTTTCGCATATGTAAACAACTATTTCGTTAAAGAATTTATGGTTTCGTCCGTTACTTTGTGACCGTACATTTTAAATTAATAAAATAAAACAAAATATACTTTGTTCATAGTCACTTTAATTAAAGTGACTATGAACAAAGTATATTTTTTGTTTTATTTTATTAACTATTTCGTTATTTTGGATCTAGATACCCATTTTTTTCCGCTGTTTAACCGTGTTGCAACATCGAGTTTCTGAATTTGAATCGCGAAAAGCTATAGTATATTACATAACAAGTGTCGAAAGTGATATATTTCACACGAGTGTGCGAGGCGATAGCCGAGTTCGACAATACCACGAGTGTGTAAAGCACTCTTGGCACGAGTCATGTACAATACTTTTCCTACGACCAAAAAATATTTATATACCAAAAATCCTAAATTAGTTTTTTTATATTATTAATAATTTAAACACAGACAAGATAATCTGACAAAGGTTAGACGTAAATCAATGTCAATGCCATAAAATCCAAATAAAGAAATAACCTTTAATTGTATGTAAAATCATGTAAGTATTTAGTATTTTTATTTTAGTTTCGTTACAGAAGTGTATGCACTGTAATTTCTTTAATTAAGTTTTTCAAATTGCGTAAAAACACCTTATCACTAAACAAAACTTACAATCCCAAATGGATTAAATTAAATTTCAACTCTAACTTAATGGCAATTCCATTTTTATTTTACCAGATATTAGCCTTTTTCTAACAAGGTATATGATTTATTTAGAAAAAAAATCGCCTGGCATTTTGTGGTTAGGTTAAAATTTAACAAATCGAGATCCCTACTTTGGCATTTCAAGCTTTAGACACTTCCATATTGTTTAATGGGTTGCCTATTATTATTAAAAGCATTTGCTATAAAATAATGTCTATAAATAAACAAATAAACCCTTAAACATAAAGGTAAAATGAATATAATTTAAAAAAATAATAGTTTAAAAAAACCGAACTAAAAATTAGAAAACAATTTTCATTACAAAGAGTTTGTCACTTCAGAGTAAAAGCGTGGGGTGCATTTTACTATTTTTCATAACTTTTCCCTCATAGATATTTGCAAATAGAATAATTATAACATTTAATATATTAAACACCCCACGCTTTTATTCTGAAGTGACAAACTCTTTGTAATGAAAAATTATTTTCTAATTTTTAGTTCGGTTGCATATAAAAGCGTGTTTTTTAGTTTTTTAAACTATTATTTATTTTTCATTTTTTAATTCGATATGCATTTATGTATGTATCTATGTAAAAATGCTCCAGTTTATTCACTAAAAAATTCCTTCGCCATTTTGTCAAGAGACACAGAGGATGTGTAAAGGAATTTATTTATCCTGGCGGTCCTAATCAGGATAACGGGATACTGTTTTTAAATTATTGCATTATCATCGGTCCTTGATACGTGTGCAAAGTTTCAAAGAAATTGAATCGCTGGAAGTTGGTAAAAATTAGGCTCAAAGATTCCGTTACATAGATAGATAGATAGATAGTTACAACCCAAGCTAATAAAAGCATGTTAAATAATTAATAGTTTAAAAAAACTAAAAACACGCTTTTATATGCAACCGAACTAAAAATTAGAAAAATAATTTTTCATTAAAAAATATTGTCATTTCATAGTAAAAAGCGTGGGGTGCATTTTACTATTTTTTCATAACTTTTACATCATAGATATTGGCAAATATAATAATTATAACATTTAATATATTAAGCACCCCACGCTTTTACTATGAAATGACAATATTTTTTTATGAAAAATTATTTTCTAATTTTTAGTTCGGTTGCATATAAAAGCGTGTTTTTTAGTTTTTTAAACTATTAATTATTTTTCATTTTTGGTTTTTGCTACTCTTGACAAAATGGCGAAATTTTTTTTAATGAACAAGAGTAGCAAATTTTAAAATTTTTCCAACAGATTGCAACTCACTAAAAAATTTCTTCTTCATTAAGTAGCAAAGTTTGAAATTTTGCCAACAGATGGCAATCCAGGCAATGTTTGGACCGTTGCTAACATATTGCAACCCACTAAAAATTTCTTCTTCATTTAATAGCAAAGTTTGAAATGTTGCCAACAGATGGCAACCTAGGTGTTGTTTTTATAATATAATGGAATTTTTTTTTCCTGGCGATCAAAAACAAGATAACGGGATACTGTTTGCAGATTATTGCATTGTCATGGGTCCTTAATACGTGTGCAAAGTTTCAAAGAAATCGAATAGCTGGAAGTTGGTTAAAATTAGGCTCAAAGATTCCGTTACATAGGCAGCCAGATTGATAGATAGATAGTTACAACCCAAGTTAATAAAAGCGTGTTAAAAGATAATATGTGTTAGCACTGGGTAAGTCAAAACCTTTAGTTTGTTAAAAATATACTGTCAATACCTTTCAAACAAAAATTAAGCATCTGTCATATGTACTTTTCAACACTAGTGTTGAAAAGTAGATTTCAACACGCGTGTGATAATATTCGTTTTCTAAAGGATCAAGCAGTGCGCTTTATGTTATTGTCATTATAGTGGTCGTAGGAAAATATTTTTATCAAAAGAACTGTTTATTTTAACTATATTCTTTAAATTTTAACTAAACAAAAATATAATTATTTGGACTTTTGAATTTTAACATAAAGATTTTTTTATCTATAATAATTATAATGGATAAAAATATCTAGTTAGTTTTCTTTAAGCAAAGTTCAATAATAAAATATCATTCAGTCAATAAATTGGTACACGTGAAAACTGCATAAGCAGCGAATAACAATTTATTTATTTATTTATAAAAGTAGTGCGATTACCCAGTTAATTGTTTAATAAACTTTGGTATTGTTAAAAATAAATATGGTTTTAAAGTTAATTTCAGTGGGTTGTTCCGTTCAAAAAGTAATGATTTAGTACAATTTTACAGATTTGTAAGTAGAAATGCTGGTAGGTATTTTCTTATTGTAAATATACAGGATGTTCAAAGTTAAGTCGGCAGTATTGCTTTTTGCATTTTTACCATAAGAGATACAACTTTGCTCAAATAAGTAGCAAATCGCGGACATTTTTAAAACAAATTGCTGCAATTTTTATTTTACTTTACTCAGTAGCGGCGTTATGGTAGGGCGCCAGAGGCGCATTTACATATTTGCCGCCCGTAGGCTATTTTATTTTCGCTGCTCCTATGTTTATCTTTTTTCCTTAAAAAAATTTTGAACACCAAAAAAAAAATAAAGGTCCTCACTTTCATTTCTTTCTTCGTCTCTTTTATTCTACGTACAAAATTAAATATTTTATTTATAAGTACAAAATCTGCCGCCCCCTAAAACACGTCTGCCGCCCGCCTAAAAAACGCCGCCATAGGCTTCAGCCTACTCAGCCTTTTGGTAAATGCGCCACTGTAGGGCGCCGTTGGGCGACCGCCCAGCGCGGTATGGAAAAAGGGCACCGCAAGCATAAAAGGGCGGCGCAGAATTACTAAGGTGGTGGCTTTTTATTGTTTGGCATTCAGTCTTCGTTATAACTAGTTTTAGCTCAACTACACCTATTTTCGAGGTCGTGAAGTTAGGTACATTTTATTCAAACGCTAATTCTTGTCGAAAAAGTCTTTGGACCACTCGTTTAAACAAGTATAGAGAACAAGAAACCCCAATATGTAGAAATTTAATTTATTTGTTTATAAATAAAAGCATAAAAGCCTTTTGATTTTATGAACCTTTTTGAAGTAAAGCAAACTGTAAATTTTGTGCTCCCCTTTGCATTTGGAAACATAAGATGGGAAATCTTTTTTTATCTTTTTTTCCGGTTTTTGGCCAATAATAATTGAAGAGCAAAAAAAAGGTTCTCACCTTTTCAAAAGGCGCCGTTTTCTAGTTATCTTGCTCTTTACGTTAATCTACGCTTTTTACCGCCTACGCCTCGTCATCCACAAAAAATGGTCCCAATGAAAAGTAAAGAGCAAAAAATAGGTCTTTGTCTTTTCAAGTTGCGCACTTCAATAAGATCCCATACCAGTACCTACTTTTACTTTCTTGCACCATATTTTTGCGCCCCCTTTTCCCAGCGCTGAAAAATCCGCAAATACCTATGTAAAAAAAAGTACCAATTTTAATATTATTTTAAACAAAAATATAGGGTGAGCCACCAGCAACAGACCTCGGTATTTGAGGTAAATTTTGTCAAAAACTACCTACTGAACCGGTTTTCAAAAAACTGCAGATCATAAAAAGAAAATTTAAAACTTTTCAAGATAAGTTAGCCCTTGACACCCCTTCCCATTTAAACTTTTTGATTTTTGTGTTGGAAAGGAGAGGGGATAACCTTAAACAGATAAGGGGTGTCCATAAACTACATGGCACGTTTTCTTTTTTAATTTTAATTAAATCAAAATTGACTTTGTGCATGTTCGTCAAAAAAATTGAAAAGCTTTAAAAAGGTCCTTGACCCAAAAGTTAATTCTGGTTATTTAGTTATTAACGTATAATGTATTTTTTCTGGGCGGGGACTTGCCCAAATCTCGTAACTTTTTCCTGTGTTCCTAGCGGAAGAAAAATTATGTAAAATTTGCACAGACCCCCTGCCTCACAGTGAGATTAAGTGAGATTTAACTCGACCCCTTAAATGCCTCACGTAATGTATGAACGCTTCCTTACTTTTGATACAAAAATGTGCATAAATAACAAAATTATATGGGGTGGTTCGTTTTGCCTAAAATCCACGGTAGGGTTTATCAATGGCGTAGCCAGGTCAGCAGGCAGGGGCCCTGGGGCAAAAAAGAGTAAAGTAAGTTCCCTGCATTTATTTTCTGTATTTCAGTACTAAGCCCAGGAGCCCCCTCAACTCCAAGGGGCCCTTCCTGAGCTTGGGGGCCCCTAAGCGCTGCCCCGCCTAGCCCCATAATAGTTACGCCACTGGTTATTATACAGGGTGTTTCAAAAACATAGACCATCGCTCGTGGGGTAATTCTTTACTAAAAATAATAATAAAAGTCCTATACGCATGGTTTTCGATATACAGGGAGTTAAAGTTTTATTTTTTTTTCAAATGACTTAAAAACCGGTGGTCACTTTCAACATTTTCTTTAGCTTTAAGTCAATTGTGCATTGTACAAAAACAAAAGTTTTAAATAATCATTGTGTCTTTACGATTACTTTTTTCATTGCGCCGCCGAATGGGTACTTTGCACATTTTTATAAAATTAACCATATTTACTAAGGGAAACCCTAAACGAAAAATACCAAGAGGTAACTTTTGTGGCTTATGTAATAGGCTTCATTACTGGTGCATCAAAATTGGCAAAATGTCAGTGGCGCACATAATTTTTCTCTAAATACAATTTTACAGTTACCCCGTACGCACGCCACTGCCGCAGCTGTTAGCAGATTTTTACTTAAAACTATGCACTTTATTAATACACTTTAAAGTTCCAAGTTTCATTAAAATCAGTTAAGTGGTTTTTAAGTCATTTGAAAAAAAATTAAAACTTGGACACCCTGTTTATCGAAAACCATGCGTTTCCGGACCCATGTGCATAGGACTTATTTTTAATTATTTTTTAGTAAAGAATTACCCCAAGAGCGATGGTCCATGTTTTTTGAAACACCCTGCATGTATATCATCATGTTCGTCCATAATATGCCAGAGTCAGCAAAGTCAGTGTGACATCTCAAGGACGTAATGGTCCTGTCAAAAAAAATAATAAAATACTGCGGTACCCTATTTCTTCTGTTTGTGCAGGGTAATAACATTTTATTTGGCAATATTTTTGCTTCCGCATTAAGGTATACTTTATGAAGAAAATAATCTTCTTACCCGATTGCCTAGAAAGGACCCCGATTGTTTGTAAGTAACCTGCTTTTATAATGTAAAATTAATTTATATGATATTAAATTGAAGAAAAAAACGAGAATTTCTACTCGATAAAACTAAAACGTATAACTACTTACTTTTGGTAATTGTCTAGAAAGTTGCGGTACTCCGATTTTGACGAAATTTGGTATACGGGTGTTTTTGGGGCGCTGATCACAAATCTAAAAGATTTTTTGGAAACGTTTCGTTTTTAAGATATTTATCATTAAGGTTGAAATTCAGAACCTTATTTGTTGCGAAAAGGCACTGTTTGTTTTCAATAAACTGTATAGATAGTGAATTTTCTAATAAGTTAGTTCAGTTCAGTTATTTTTATTAATAAAAAATTAGACATGTGTTAGTTTAGTTTAAAGTCAAGAAATCAGATGTAGGTCTTTATTATTTGCATACAAAAACACAATTTTTGAATTAGGTATATTGTTGTCAGAGAGTTTGAAACTAATTTAAAGGGTCAATATTCCCAAATATGTGTTTTGCTGTTGCAATATTTATTGCTGTTGCGAGAAGTAGCCCCTACTATTATATAAATAAACTGACTTTATTAATTTAAAAATCAAAGAATTTTAAATCCGGTAATTTTGCCGGCCATTTATGTGCGCCTCCAATCTACATTCTTGAACGTACCTAACCCGGCGCATTCACCCGCACTTGCGCAACTGAATTACGCCCGATATGTTTCTTTCTCTTTCCTACACTTTTATCACACATAGCGCTTGCTCAATCTTTATGCGACGAACACGTGATCTGAATGACGTTCGATTTTTCTCACCACGACGAAAAACTCGCCACAAATCGTCCATTTTGATTTTTGTCCTTGCATGATCTGTACCTTGTTAGCATTTTTTTCTTTATTTTCGAGAGCCATGGCTGCAAACAAGGAAAGAACTTTCATCATGGTTAAACCTGATGGTGTCCAAAGAGGTCTAGTTGGTAAAATCATCAAGAAATTTGAACAGAAAGGTTTTAAATTGGTTGCCTTAAAATTCCAGTGGGTAAGTGGTATTTTCTGCTACATACATTTAAAACACATTGCTCGAGTTGTCCATGAAAATAAGTAACATAAAGATATCTAGTAATAGCAAAAATAATAATAAATCTGGAAAAATCGTAGTCCAGATAGAAATGGGATCCTTAATTTAGGTTTAACCTCACTTTACGATTGGGATTAGCCGGCAGCGTGGCAAGGTCATGTTGAAGACACTCAATTTTTAGTATTAGAGAGTTTGAGCCAGTTATGATAAGTTAACGTAAGCAAGAAACTTTACTGTAAAGGTCAAAGCATACTAGGCGCCCAAGTCTCTGTAGGCTCACGGTTCGATTATAGTATATTGTGCAACAGGTTTCAAAAGACTCTGCACACAAGTATTATGTTTGTGCACAAGTCGTAGGGTAGTGCTACAAGTCATACAAGTGTGAAAAGAGTTAGTTTCAAACGTGTTGCACACGATAATTTTTTACAACAGCAGAAAATAAGGATTAAAATGTGATTTTTATTATTGGTATTTTTTTTGGGACGCTGATCACAAATCTGAAAGATTTTTTTCCGAAAGGTTTAGTTTTCGAGATATCCATCTTCAAAGTTGGAAATTAGACTAACTCAATTTTTACATTACTTCCCCTACTTTTTGCACACGATATTTGATTTTCACCTTTTGAAACACCATTTTTCTATGTATTTTACACTTTTTTTCTGCATAAAATTGCATGGCTTTACTTTCAAACGCAGGGGGTTATGGCGGATGCGCCGGAGCAGTGTTTGTATGGCTTGCTGCATATTTAAAGGGAACCTTCCCAATTTATATGATAAAAGGTGTAAAATATATAGAAAAACGGGGTTTTAAAGGAAAAAAATCAAATATTGTAGGCCACTTTAGCTTTAAATCAATAATTGTATGCAAAAGAAGAGGGAATATAGTAAAAATAAGGTTGGTGTGAATTTCAACTTTGATGATGGATATCTTGAAAACGAAACTTTTCCGAATTCAGATTTGTGATCAGCGCTCAAAAAAATCCTGTATACCAAATTTCGTCAAAATTGGAGTTGCGGCAACTTTCTAGACAATTACCTAACATTTAAATAGCATGTTAAATATTTGACCAGTCCGTGAACATACAAAGACCTGAGCGGCTAGTGCTTTGACCATAAAGTTTACCATAGACATGCTCTATATGACTTATATGGGAAAGTGACCACACATCCCTGTCTCCTCCGTGGCGCAGTGGACAGAGCTTTGATCTTGGAAGCCAGAGGTCGACGGTTCGATTCACAGCGAGGGAGACATATTTAGGTAGTAGTTATTTAAAAATAACGACCTTGGTGGCACTACCGCGTTGTCTAAAAAGTACTGTGAAATGCATAACTGCATGTTTCAGTGCTTGGACAACGTTGACGGAACAGGGGAACGATGGGTTAAACATCTAATAACCCGGCACCCACGGTACTCTGGTATTTAGGCATATGCCTTCGTGGGATGTCAAAAGATAAAAATCCCGATTTTTGGAGGACTGTCCCGCGTATACATTTTTTCACCATATCCCCTTTTTTTTGCCCAAAATTCTTGATAAATAACACTAAATTGGCACGCAATATTTTATAAGCAGCTTTTGAAAACGGTCTTTTATTTAATTTTAAAAAAATTTTCATTACATTGCAAATCTTTTACTCCTACGGCTGCTATCCACTTTGGCTAAATCAGAAGTGATATTTAACATATTTTGGAACTCGCACTAAACTTTTAAAATAATTATGTTTTTTAGTAACAATGAAAAATTAAATGCAATACTTTTCTTTATCAACCACTAATGATGGAAATTAATACATTATTCTATTTCAGAATTTTATGTCGAAAAACATTTACTGATAAATCTCCTTCACCTTTCTATATCCTGTCATGTCAGTGATAAAAGAAACCAATTATAAAACTACATATTATTTTCAGGCATCTGAAGAATTACTCCAAAAACATTATGCAGATCTTGCAGGACGTCCCTTCTTCCCTGGTCTAGTTAAATACATGTCTTCCGGACCAGTTGTACCCATGGTATGGGAAGGTCTTAATGTAGTCAAAACCGGACGTGTACTTTTGGGAGCAACTAACCCAGCTGACAGTGCACCTGGTACCATCAGAGGAGACCTTTGTGTACAGGTATATACATTTTTTTTTAATTTAAATTTGTACAATATTTTAAATCATTAGTTTCTTGGAAGATGTATATTTTATTTAACAATTACTAAAAAAATGTACAGGGTGATCCCAAAGTCGATCTGGAAACTTAAGGCAGTGATTCTACAAATCTTAGTAGCCATGATAAGGGTGTTATTGTTAGGCATTTGTTTCGTACTATCAAACTTGCTAAAGTGTGTGACTAAATGTTGATAAAGTGTGTTATTTTGTAACTCTTAGCTTGACGAGTTTTCAAATTTTAGGTTGTCATAACTTTTTATTTATGAATAATTATTTATGACATTATAATCAGAGCTATTTAAAGTCACTCTGAATCCAGTGGTGTCGTCATTAAAAAAAAAAAAAAAATTCGCTTATAAAATTTCTTTACTTCTTTGACAACAAAAAAGTGGCATAGTAAACCTTGAAAACGAAATTGAAGATATTAAATTAGGTCTTCAAGTAGCACTTTTTTAACTTAAATATTTAAAAAAAAAAATAAAAATTCCAATCGGTTAATAAATCAGAATTCTACATGGGTATTTCCATTCGAAATGGGTCACACTGTATATATTTTTTTAAATGTCATTGGTTTTTGAGTTACAAAAATATTTAATATTTGAGGAGGGAGATACCTGTAAATTCTTAAATTTTCATTGAGTTTCATGATTTTTTTTTTAATTAATAGAGTCATTATACATTTTCAAAAATTGGTATGTAGTTTACTTAAATATTAAAATAATATAAGATTTTTTTTCATTTTAATTATTCAAAATGGCGACTGTATGCTAAACTCTTCTAAGAAGGTCGGAACCCTTCACGCCACTTTTTAGGTTCTCAAACCAATCTCTTAACCCGACTTTGAAAGCAAACGCAGGGCGATGCAGATATTTCTATCACAGGTTCTCACTTTAATATTGGATTGGGGCGCCAAAAATCTCGTTCAATTTAATGCATCCAAAACAGAGTCATGTTCCTTGTCACAAAACAAATCATTAAACACTCACCCTTTGCTTATAAGTGGCCAGGATTTGCAGAGGGGGGCACATTCAACCTTGTGGGCGTCACATTTGAGAATAACCTTAACTGGCTGGCATAAACACATTGTATCTATAGCCACCGCGGCTTCAAAAAGCTTGGATTTCTTTTCCGAGCCAAAACATATTCTCCTTCCAATTTATACACTTTGTATGTGTCCCAAATTTGACCCTCTCTGGAATATTGTTCTCATGTCTGGGGAATGGCATCCCCTACAACCCTCAACATTTGGGTTTTTTTATTTATTTTTTTTTTTTTATTATTTACAATATAATACAAAATATTTTATCATAAAACAATATCCATACAACTAAAAAGTATTTTAATACAACTAAATACAACTAAACAATGGTATTTTAATGCACCTAGATGTAAAAACATCTGTATGTGCATAAGGTTATCCTAAAACCAAGCCATATTCCTAAAATTAAATATAACCTAAATTACTAAGTATAAAACTACAATACATTATACACCAATTATAAGCACTTATTAATACATATGAAACAAACAACCCAACTATCCAGAACCAAACAACTTTTCAAATTGTTGACCATTATCACAAATGTATCACTTACATAAGAATCTAAATTTCTGCTTATTTACCACAGTCCTGACAACATAGGGCAACATATTAAAAATTTTGGGACCAATATAAATCACGTATTTAATATTTAAGTTGTTGTGACTAACAGGAAGTTGTATTTATCTGTTTTCATTAGCCCCTGTTGCATAATTATGATTTATAACAATCTGTAGTTCTTCATGACTGTGCATAAAGGAACAGACGGTCAACATATATAATGATCTAATATTAGCAATATTCAAGGAGAATAACATTCTAGAGGGATATAATCTATTTTTCTTAAAAATTATCCTTAAAATATATTTTTGTACAATATTTAATTTATACAAGCTACTATTATATATATATATATAACATACTTGATGCCATTCAAAGAAGAGCTGTTCGTCTTATTAATAATCCTTTACTTACTCAAAGACTTCCTTCTCTTGCCCATCGTCGAGCTGTGGGAGATCTATCGCTCTTTTATAGACACTTTTACGGCTTCTGCTCCGACAAATTATCCCGTATAGTCCCTCTTCTTGCAGCTCCCAACAGAGAAACGTGTGGTGCCGCACGTATGCATCCCTATACGGTCCAATTGGATAGGCCCCGAACTTCCCATTTTGTTCTATCTTTTATCCCTAGAGTTTCTAGACTGTGAAACCTACTGCCAGTGGAGGTCTTTCCTTCTCCCCAAATCTTAAAGTTTTTAAGTACCGTGTTAACAAACTTCCTCTCACCTTGCTTTTAAGTAATAAATTAAAATTACAAGCATTAAAAAATTGAACTTTGAGAGGTTGTAACTCAAAAACCAATGACATTTTGCAAAAAATTTATATGAAGCTAAACGAACCATTAATTTATCATTTAAAATCACCACCTTAAGTTTTAAAATCGACTTGTAAATCACCCTGTATTATCTTTTTTACATAAAAATAAAAATACACATGATGGTAGACATTTGAAACCTGAATGTTCTTATCAAGAATACATGTTGAAAAAAAATCTGATATACTTTAAAATACAAATATAAGTGTTTTTAAACCAAGCAGTATTGAAAATTAATTGTTTTGTCTTATTTTTTTAGGTTGGTAGAAACATCATCCATGGTTCCGACGCTGTAGATTCCGCAAACAAAGAAATTGCTCTTTGGTTTACTGAACAAGAATTGGTGAACTGGCAACCCGTTTCACAACCATGGGTATATGAAGACTAAGTGCATTTACCATATCCGTAATAGATATATTGGAGTATTGAAAACACCAACAATTAATAACAATAAAATATTTCATAGAAATATCACTTTACTAGGAAAAAAGACATCATATGTTGAGCATATATTTTTTTATTTTGTAGTTCCTTATTTGAAATTAGGGAATTTGGTTTTGTTTATTTTTAGTTTAATTTATTTAAAACCTTTTGATGTTAAATTGTACTATTATACAGAAAATACAGATTTTACCACCTTTTTACTCTGTGTTTTAATCCTAATTTAGTAAAAATCGCAATTAAATTTCACTATCCAAACAACATATTGTAGGTGACCCGATAATATCTTCTAAATGCCATTTTTTCCAAAAATTTTACAGATTAATTTGTAAGTAAGATATACCCACCTAACGGTAAAAAAACTATTATTACAAATGGTGTAACTAATGTTCTTTTAACACTGACCCAAAAACAAAAATATTGAACCAGTAGCAAAATAAACAATTTTTTTCCCCTCTGCCAAAAATATTCAAAATCAACCTAAGTGATATTGCTAGGTCACCTGTGATATAAGGGGCCTTGCAAAGTGTACAATCTATCTTTTTACTACAAAAATGGGATAAATGTTGTAATAGTTTTATTTTTTAGTGCTGATTTCAAAAAATATTTTTTTTATGTCGTCACTAAATCTATAACAAACTATTTGAAATTTAAATGCATTAAATTCAATAGGTTCTTCTGTTTATTTATTTTTTTAATGTAATATTAGAAATTGTACACTTTGAAACAGGTCCCCCGCCATACTTCAGTACCTAGGAAACTTAATACGAAGTGACTAGGGGCACGTTGATGTGCCGCGATTATTTTTTTACCGGGCACGTGTATGACGTCACTACTGTCTACTATCCTTATTTTTACTATATTCTCCCTTCTTTTTGCACTAAATTCCTGATATAACACTAAATTGGCACACAATATTTCATTTTACATTAAAAAACCTTTTTAAAACCTGTTTTTATTGATTTTAAGCCTTTCTTTATTAATATAATAAAAGGTTTGCTTTAAATCAAGTCGCCATGTTTGAAACCACTATACACATAGGTGTATGCATGGTTGCAGCGTTTTGGGCGTAAAAATTAGAATTTAATAAAAAAACGTGTAAAATAACTAAAAAGAGGTTTGTTCATAAAATATTGTATACCAATTTAGTGTTATATCAAAATTTTGTGCAAAAAGAAGGCGGAATATAGCCAAATTAAGGATAGTTTGAATTTCAACTTTGATGATGAATAATGGCACGCTCAGTAGTGACGTCATACACGTGCCCGGTAAAAAATAATCGCGGCATATCAACGTGTCCCTAGTCACTTCGAACATAATAATTCAAAAACTGCCATGTTGCCAAATCACATTTTTAGTAACCAAATCTTGCACCTCCAATTGTCATAGTATATGATTGAAATCCTAACATTTTGTAACATCGAAAATATATTTTTAAATATTCTATTTGTTTTCAGTTGGCAAAAATATACCTAGTAAATAACAACCATGGCTACTTGTTGTACCAATGCAATATATTTTTCTCAATTTTATAACAGAATATGCAAGTATATGTTTCAAGCAATCTGTATAAAGATACATGTCATGTCAGCTCAATGTTCTTAATTGAGTTTCTGTGTGTTGAACACTAGCAGTTTGAAAAAATTCTTGCATCTAATCAATTGCTAATCGGATAAAGCATTGGTCTCTTTGTAAGGTAATTGTCTAGAAAGTTGTGGCAACTTCGATTTTGACGAAATTTGATTTGATAGACGTGGGGGTTTTTGGGTCGCTGATCACGAATCTAAAAGAATTTTTTGGAAACGTTTTATTTTTAAGATATCCGTAATCTATATTCAGCTTTCTTTTGCAAACAATTCTTGCTTTATAGCTAAATTGGCACATAATGTTTGATTTACACCATTTAAAAGCCTGTTTTCTATTTATTTCACAGCTTTTTTCCGTTGAGTTACAAAGCTTTACTTTCAATCGCATGAGGCCTTTGGCGGTACTACCTGTACAGTAGCGTAGGTAGGCATAGGCGGTCGCCTACGGCCTCGCGACAAGATGAAGTTATGAAATATGACATACAGAAATAACAGAAATGAAAGGGTGCAGCATTTTTTAGACTCGTAATTGTAATGTGTTATGAAAGAGGGGATAGTATGGGAAAGACAGATAGCATTTGTGGTAAAGGGGTGAGATTTTTTTAATTTTTTTGTTTTGCTCCTTAAAATTCCACGATCACTGTCGACAAAGGGGGCCTCGCGGATACGACTTCGCCTGATTTTGGTCACGCAACGCCACTGTATGTCTACCTACAAGGTTGCAATGTTTGGGGGTTAAACTTTTGCAATTTGTAAAAAAAGGTGTAAAATAAATTAAGAGAAAAACCCGGTTTTAAAGAGTGCAAAAGAAATACTGTGTGCCACTTTAGCTCTAAATCAAGAATTTTGTGCAAAAAGAGAAGACCGTAGTGAAAATAAGGTTAGTTTGATTTTTAATTTTGATAATGGGTTTCATCAAAATTGGAGTTTCCACTAGACAATTACCCTTTTCTGTTGTTTTAGACTCATCCTTTCTACTTCTACTTATTACCAAAAATTACCTATGAATGTTTCAAAGTGACACACAATATCATAGAAGGGCATAAATTAAAACAAAAATGTAACAATAACTCATTTTTTTATTACAAAAATAACAACAATAAATCAATAAATTTTTACGTCACTTCTTAATGGGATATACTTTTTGACTTTTTTCTCTTTTTTCCACTTATTATCTTTTCTAGCTCACTATCTTCCTCTAACTTAACATTTTCCAAATATATTTCTTGGGATACTGAATTGGACTTTCTTCTTTTTCCTTTGTCTTCATTATTCGCCATAGTTTGACTACCAAAAGAATGGTTATTTAGGTTTAAAGAACTATCATCAAATAGTGATTTGATATCTAGGGATTCCAGTGATATGTCCATGTCATTTTGCTCTTGTTTTATCTTCTTTTCTTTGCGTTTTTCTTTCTTTTTAAGGACTTCTTCATCATGTTCATCAGATTCAGGTTTTTCTTTCTTTTTCTTTTTATGCTTCTTGATTTTTTTAACCTCTTGTTCCACAAGATCTTCCAGTTTGATTTCTACATCATCTGATGTTTGGGCAAGTTCTTTGTCCTTTCTTTTGTGTTTTTTCTTAGATTTCTGTGTTAAACCTTCTTGTTCACTAATATTATCCTCAATTTCAGGCTGTTCCTCTTTTACCACCATATTCTCAACTGTTACATCCATTTCTTCAAGATGCTTTTTCTTGTTTTTCTTTTTAGTTTTTGGAGTTGTATTATTATCTTCTTCTTCACCAGGGTCTTCATTTATATCCAGATTATCTAATATATCCAGTTCTTTATGGTGTGTATGTTTCTGTTTTTTTCTTTGAACTTGATGTTGTGTCATTGTCCTCTTCTACAACATTCTCAAATTTTATTTTTTGATTTGGACTTTTGCTTTTATTTTTCCCTGAAGGCTGGATATTATTGTTTTTAATAATTGATCTAAAAGAAATAAAATCACCATTATTTTATTCGAGGGGTGTCTCACTACGGGAATAGGTGTACAATCGTCGGGAATTTTCAGGAATTTACGGGAATTTTCAGGAATTTATACTGAAACAAAATACGGATAAAAATGGACACTCTCAAATTTTATTGCTGATGTAAATTGCCATTATAAATCTGATAAAACTAAAAAACAACTCTAAAAATGTAAGTACGGGGAAAATAACACTCTGCTAACATTTGTCCAAGTAAATCCACTTGCAACAAGATCATATACTCCTGTTTCGACTGACAATATTCCTTCTCTTAGTTCTGCCAGTTTAGATACTGAATCAAGTTGCTCACGTACTGAAGAAATCTCAAATATTACTAAAGGTAATAATAAGCACCTTGTCAATAAACAAATCAACCTCTCCTTTTTGAACATGATCCACTACTGTTTGTGTTTATTTTCTATCTGATATCAGCTTCAGTGCTTTAACAGGCAGTTACTAAAAGTCGGGAATTTTGGACTTTAATTGTAAATATATCAGCTACTACTTCATTTAGGTGTCGGAATTGTTGCATGAAATCAAGCATGAAATATGTTTAAAATCAATCTTACAATTTTAATAGTAAAAAATATATTTGGTTGACAAATCACACATTCTGTTTTTACCAGCAGGGTGGGTCTTAACAAACAACAAACAATGTTATCCAAAAAATGGCTTGAGAAATCGGGAATTCTTTGCAAGAATTTAAGAATTTCCACAGAAATTCGTTTTTCTTACCAGAAATTCAGGATTTTTAAAGAAATTCAAGATTTTTTCCGGAAATTCGAAATTTTCTGAGGAAATTCAGGATTTTTGCTAAGAATTTAAACATTTTTACAGCAATTCAGGAATTTTTGAAGAATTTCAGGATTTTCTAGATTTTTGGAGAAATTTTTCAAGAATTCGAGAATTTTTGGGAATTTCGGAAATAGGTGTACAAAATTTTAACTAGTGAGACACCCCTCGATTTTATTGCATAACATTTTAAATTCTATGATTTCTTTTTACATTACGAGAAGCCTCAAATACATACATTAATTGACCTCGAATATAAGGCAACCTGGAACTAAGATCAACATATATGATCTTAAATAGAACTTCACTTTCTATGCCAACCTTATTGCCTAACCAACCATCAACGTCCTCATCATCAGGCCTTGGCAGTGATATATTGAAAGTATTGTATACTAAGCACCCTACATGACCCTTCGTTGTTCTTGTCACAATTCCTAAAAATGTTGTCTAATTACTTTAAAATTCAAATCTTTATTCAAGTAATTAATAATAAATTATTATTCCTTACATCAGCAGGTATCACAAAACATTTTTGATAAAAAAAATTTAAGCAATTAATAATTTTTAAAAAGGTAAACTTGGTTTGGAGATACATAATATCTTTTTATACATGAAATAAAATATATACACTGTTACAGTTTATACATTTACATTACTATTTAAAAATTCTTGAAAATTATAGAATGCCTTTTGTACAAGGTAATCTTTAACTTTCGCCTTAAACACAGAAGAGGTCGGTGCTTTTGGCTCTTGTGGCAATTTATTATAAAAAAGAAGGGCATAATAATTTACAGACACGCGAGTCCTATTCAGTCTTAAGTAGTTGAGTCGAATGTGATCTCCCACTCTTGTAGCATATGAGTGGAAATCTCTCTATTTAAGTTATATCTGGCTTGGTTGTTGTGGGCATATAGCACACACTAAAAGATGTATCTAGAAAGAATGGTTATGATTTTAGGACTGACAAAACATGCCCTCACATCAGCCCTATACCCCAACCCGGCAACAGTGTGCACTGCTCTTCTTTGAAGAGAAAATATGCATTTTGACTGGGGGAATGTCCCCATGCCAATATTGCATAGGTCGCAGCCGACTGGAAAAGCGCATGGTATGTCTACATAAGTACAGCAAAAGGAAGGAATCTTGATAGATTTTTAGGAGGAAGATGTTTTTTGATAGTTTTCCTGAAACTACATCAATGTGTTTCTCGAACGTTAAGACCAGGATCCAGATTTACACCCAAAAACCTTGCACATTCAGCGTTCTTCTCAGGGCTCTACCTAAGACTGAAAACAACTTGTATAGTTTTAAACCTGTTTAATAAAAGTTTTTTGCTTGAAACCAGTGATTTAATTCTTGAACTTCAACCTTTATAGTAATAACAAGACGTTGCAAGTCTTTGTCTGAATTTACCAGGGTAGTATCATCAGCAAACAGACACAGCCTAGAGTTTGAAGTTATATTTATAATATCGTTTATATAAATGAGAAAAAGAAGTGGACCCAATGTTGAACCTTGTGGCACACCATGCTGCAAAGTTTGCTGAGAGGACACCTTTCCTTTGTAAAGTGTTTGTTGCTTTCTGTCTAACAGATAACTCTCCAGCACTTGCAATGATGTTCCTTCAACCCCATAAAATTCTAGTTTATCCAAGAGTACTCTGTGAGATACGCAGTCAATGCTTTGGAGAGACCGCCCTTAGATAGTGGCCTTCTTCGAAAGCATATGCAATGTGTTCCAATATGTTTATTATGGCACTAGATGGCGAGAGACCCTCCCTAAATTCAAACTGTATAATGGAAAATAGGCCATTACTCTCGAAATACTCATAAAGTTGTTCCTTTAAAAGGTATTCGAATACTCTAAAATTATATTAGCATAATATCTACTCACCATTTAACACCATGTTTATTACAGGGCGAAAAACATAAAAATCCGCTTTTATATCAATATGAATGTAGCAGTTGTCGAGACCCTATTACTCCATAGTTGGATTGCAGTTTTACATTTTGGTAGCCCAACAGTATACCTTGAAACCTAAAAAGAGTACATTCCGTTTAAATTTTTTAGTCAGACTAGTTTTGTTATGATACTCAATGAACTAAATAGATTATTTCTCTAGAATTTTTTATCATTTTAACCAGCCTTTACTTACAAGTCGTCATATTTACCAATCTTTTTGCCTAGTTCGTCCTTAATTGACTGGCCAAAATCGGTAAATTGTGCAGGGTGTAAGCCAACATGAAATTTGCAGTTCTGTATGAAGACTCCACTGTCTGAATCTTGAGTTAATTGGTTTAGATAGTCTTTGTCAAATTTTATTTGATAGGCACTAATAAATCTGGTCATTTTAGAGTTGCTAAAGAAATTTAATTTAAAAAATTATTTCTACAATAATCATATTAAATACAGGCAGGTTGTGATAAAAAATGAGGTTATGTTGTCAAAATGTGGTTAGTTGCTTCGTTAATTTTGACTCTGGTCCTTTTCGGTACAATTGGCTAGCACGGCGTTACACGATCTCTTTATAAGCTTAACAAACGGTAAAGTAACCCTTCTACATTGCTTACACTCTGAAACCACAATTGGAACTACCAGTTAAAATGAGAGGGTATCCATATTCTAAAAAGACTTTGATGTTGTCTCGCTTCAAAGAATATCAGAATCTCTGACTTGTATACGAATTTTAAAACTCTTTACGTATAAAGCCTGATTTATAGTTTCAGTAACGTAAGACTTAAGACTTAACGTTAAGCCGTAAGAAAAATGAACATGTGAAAAGTAACCTGATAATTTATAGTGCCAAAAACTTAAGCAGTAAGAATTAAGCCGTAAGACGTAAGAAGTAAGAAATGGTTTATTTTTATTTCTTAAGTCTTAAGTTTTACGGCTCGGTTGACATCGGTCGTTTTCGCTGATAATCGGCAGCGTCATGTTTACATTTTGGTTATTTATGGGCCATTTTACATTAAATTTTATTTTTGTTGTCGTTGATGTCTCTTGTAAACAGCAAAGAGCCAATCTACCTAAATTATATTTTATAAAATACCTTTTTAAAAATGACAACAACAATATTCATAACCTAAAAAACCGTAAGGAGATACTTTAAATTAAGGAACTATAAATTGACTTGTCATTACTGCTTACTTCTTACGTCTTAACGCTTAAGTTTTAAGTCTTAAGTCTTACGTTACTGAAACTATAAGTCAGGCTTAAAACTTAAAGAGTTTGGGCTCCAAGAGATATTAACAACTATACACCACTCTTTCCGCGATCTTCGAGTAGTGCGGTTCATGTTTACGTAGAGGTCTACATAGACCTCCCGGGTAGGCGATTGAAGGCATCGTACGAGCGTGGCTGTACCCTTGGGGATCGAGAAAAGATTCACGCTAAATTGGGGCTTCTTTCTTCTGGGGCTAAGCGCTGTGAGTGAAGATTCCTAAAGCCTGAAGTTTTTGCGTTTTGGTGTTGAACACATGGTGTCCTCGTATGGTCGAGGAGGTGCGCACGCCTGCGGAAATACGTCAGGAATGAAAGTGATGGTTATGCGCGATACCAGTAGCAGCCGCTGGCTAGATAGTCGTAATTTATGCATTGCATCGAAGAAAAACAATAAGTATTAACAATTAAAAAGTGAAAAGCTCGGGAGCCACCAGGGGCACAGGCCCGACTTACTGGAGACTCCCACCCAGAATACAACCCCCTCTCACAGAGGGACGTACTGGCAATTGGACCTTCGGGGACCTGAGCCACAAACAAAGAAACAACAACAACAACAACTATACACCCTCCGCGCACGTATCCCTCGGAAATGCTTTGTAGCACTTTAGTTTTACAGATGACTGTTTCTTGTATGTTAAGTCCTTCCTCTAAATTTTATTATCATTATCTCCCCAGCCTTCTACGAGAATCTGAATAGATAAAAAAATAGCTATTATTAGGCAAAAATATGGATCTATTTCATTTATACGTGTTTCTTCTAAAAAGTGAAAAAAAGGGTTATAAAATCTTTCGAAAGATAATTAAAATGTCTTGTAAATTGTCCTTAACTTTTTTAACTTCTTTATATAAAAAGAATACCTTATATAAATTTATATACATTTGATATACATTTATATAAATTGAATATAAATTTAAATCTTGCTTTGTTTTAAAAACTTCTAGCAACTATTTTTTCGACAATACAGTATAAATACTCGGTATTAATTTTCTTTTTAATTTTAGAATTGTAACAACATATTTTTTCTTAACCAAGTGGACACTTATAGCAAAATCACTTAAAAAAAATAAATAAAACTCATATTTCTAACCAAATAAAAGACAATTTTATCAGCTAATTGTATACAAAGCGTACATTCCCCTTTCTTAATATGTAGCAGTCGAAGATGGGAATACCCCAATTTGGAGTCAGTTTTTAACCCCTTTTTTCCCTAAGTCGTGTTAGTAGCGTAGCTAGGCGTAGGCGGTGTAGGCGGTTGCCTACGGCCTCGAGTCTGGAGGGGCCTTGCGGCAAGGAGAGGGTATGAAATGTGACATACGGACATAACATAGAAATGAGGAAAATGAAAGGGTGCGGACTTTTTTTGTCTGTAATTATAATTTGTCATGTAAGGGGCCTCGCATAATTGTATTATGTATGAAATATCATGGAAAATATAAAAGATTGTGTTGTTTAAAGGCGTGAGGACCTTTTTTTTATTCTCAATTTTTTTCCACGATCATTTGTCGAAAAAAGGGGCCTTGCGGATATAACTTTGCCTACGCCTGATTTTGCTTACGCAACGCCACTGAGTCGTGTACCCAAGGCGCGCACTGTGGCAAGTGATGTGGCAGCCAGGTGATAAGCTAGTGGCGGATAAAGTCTTTAAAGCCCTCAAAAGCTAAACATTTTGAAGACAAGTGGAGCCCAACCGACTCCATAAACTTCCGAGAAACCATTCCACGGCCACTCTAATTTAATGCGAGCTTCTGTATTTTTTTACGCAGGTATTAAAAATAGCTTGAGACATTCATCAATTTTAGGCGTTCAACCAATTATAACCGCGGTAATAATTGGTGACAACTTTGACGTATAATACATTGTTTAAACGTCAACATAAACCATTGGTAAATACCAAGATCGTTTGACTAGGTAAGGTTGCCTCATTACGTCACATATGTACCTCACTGCTGGTTCCTGGGCGCCAACATAGCAAAAAATCTAGACAAATAGACGGATAATACTATGAGGGCGAAAGAGCGCGATATACGCAATATTTAAAAATCAGCTAGGCTAATCAGTGTTAAATAATTTATTAATAGGAAATAAATAAGTTACGTTAACAACTGGAATTAACAGTATTTAAAAGTATTTCTTTAATATTGACAAAAAACACAAAAGGGCTCTGTTAAAAACTTCATTAAATAATGAGCAAAATACACATGTGACGTCATGCTGACGTATGGTCCGCCATGTTGCAAGGCTTACGAGGCAACCTTACCTAGTGAAACGATCTTGGGTAAATACCGTTTTAGAATTGGTTCTTCGCCTAAAATTGATGATTAACTCACCAACGTCACTTGCTTACCATTTCAGTGCGCGCTTGCCTTATACAGTGAGGTTCTATAAAGTCCGTCGCCCCCTTCTAACTCCTGAACCGTTTGGTATATTTTCATGAAACTATAAACAATATTTTATGTACAAGGTCCGCCATTTTTACATGTCAATGACAGCTCTAAATGTCAAAGTGACAGCTGGGCGCCATCTTGGAAAAAAGTTAAATGGAAAGGGGGTCTTGTAGCACATCATTTTAAAGCTCCTAACGCGAGTACGTTATAACCCTAGAATATAAAGTCAATACCTTTACCTACTACAAAATGGCGGTATTTTAAAAATTACCTAAATACCATATTTAGATGGCCATATTTCAGAATCTAATAAAGTTAGATACACTTAATGTGGTATTTTCGTAAAGCTCTTTTAAGGATTTATTTAATGGTAATATTGGTTATAATATACAGGGTAGGACAAAAGTATAAATATATTTTTAATGAAACCCTGTATATTACATCACCATTAAAAAGATATTTAAGAGAGCCTTGAGAAAATACAACATTAAGTACATCTAACTTTATTACTTTCGGAAATATGGCCATCAAACTCAGGTATTTAAGTAATTTTAAAAGTTCCGCCATTTTTTAGTAGGTGAAGGTATGGACTTTATATTCTAAGGTTATAAACTACTTGTCAGGAACTTTAAAATGATGTGCCATAAGACCCCTTTCCATTTAACTTTTTTCCAAGATGGCGCCCAGCTGTCACTTTGACATTTAGAGTGGTCATTGATATGTAAAAATGACAGACTTTGTTCATAAAATATTGTTTCAAGTTTCATGAAAATATACCTAACGGTTTAGAAGCTAGAAGGGCGACGGACTTTAGGACCTCACCTGTATTAATATCAAATATTTAGTTGTTTCTTTTTTTTATCTCTGGACAAACCACGAAGGCTAAAAGCCTAAATACTAACGTACCGTGGGTGTCTTAAGCGAGGTAAGAGGGAGTTTGTTGACACGGGACTTAAATACTTGAAGATTTGGGGGAAGGAAAGACCTCCGCGGGCAGCAGGTTCCACAACCTAGAAGCTCTAGGTGATGTTTAACTACAAGTACTTGACCCTGTGAATTTGTTTAATAATTAATATCTTGGCCTAAAAATTGTTTAATTTGCAGATTTAAACCTTGAAATTACCACATATTGTGTTTTTTTCTTTTGTTTTATTTTAAGATTGGTTTACCTTTTTTCAATATTAACCGATATAATTAAATTAAGTATGCTATTTTATACTGGGTGTCTCCACTATTAACAGTTTTTTCATATTACTTCGTGATATACTTAAAATGATCATCATCATAATGTTTTTTGCCTCTAGACAATACTTAATAAGGTTCCCTCGTATATTTAACCTTTGCCCTTTTAGTTTAGATATCAATCTCAAGTCGGTCCCTAATAAGGAAAATCAGGCATCTGTCAGGTTTTCCCGATACAGACTCTTCTCTGTTTGTGATTTTTCTTTTTCTTTGAAAAGTTTTTATTCAGTATCCAAGTTGTTATTTCAAATAACCAGCAATAAGTACTAAATTCAGAATTGTATTTTTTGTTAAATATATTATAGAAGGATAAAACCTTCCAGTCTTAAATTATATGGCGGACTAATTTACTAAAGAAAAAATCTTAGAGAGTAGGATCACTTTTTTTACCGAAACGATATACCTATCGATACCGATTTTTGCGTAGTAATATACCAATACAGGATGTCAAAATAATGGGAGCCTTCAGGAGTGTTCAGCCCCTTTACCGCTTAATTTCACAAGTGTCAAAATTGACAAATTAAACCAATAGAATGGCTTTATTTTGACAGTTTTGACAATCCGCTTACTCAGCGGTTACCCAATCAGCACAGTACGTACAAAGTACGTACATTTTACATCCATTTTACGTCGTTACGTTCAGGGATCTAAATTACTCTACTACGTCTTATGTACATACTTTAAAGTACATACATAAGACGTACATTTTAGAACGATTTTACGTCGTTACGTCCAGGGATCTAAATTAAACATCTTATGTACGTATCTCTAATACGTCTTATGTATGTACTTTAAGAAACCACTTTTATATACGTACATTTACATCTTATATATACATATATAGTGTGTCTACGTAGGTTGGCGTCATATGGAAAAAAATAATTATTAATTTTACGAAAAAAGTTATTCTTTATAAAAAGTTCTGTATAGTCGAAAACCTACAATACAATTATCAGATATCAAATTGTGTCGGTTATCTACGAGATTGGTAAAATTTAATTTTTAGTTTTAAGCATTTTAAATACTAAGTACGATTTAAATATATACGCTAAACCTGCTAGTAAGATTTAAGACTCGATAATGGAACTCATATAGTGACGTCATTTCATGAGTTTTTTACGCACGAAAATTAGGCTATAGTTGATAATCACAAAAATTTCCCTAACACGACAGGACACGACGTTTTGCTGCACATCACGTAACCTAAATTGGTGTATTCCTTTATGCTCTAGAAACCGTTCTTGAACTGTCAAGAGTGTCCAAACTGTCAAAAATACAATAGCTAATAGACTGCAATTAAAAGTGAACACTTTTGGTGTCATTCCTGGCGGTTCTAGACCTAAAAGGAATACACCGGATGTCCAATTGTTTTTCTGACATTACCATGATAATCAGCGTAAAAGATACAATTCCTTGTCAATCTAACCAAACTCGTATCTCTTATAATAAGAAAGTTGGCAATAGTGCCGACTTAACTTTCAACATACTGTATGTATAAGTTAAATTTTGAAACACTTTAAATATAATCATAAAAATAGTGAAAGCATGCCATAAACATCTGACATGCTTTAACCGGGCGATACACGGCGGTGCAAAACTGGAACGCGTTTGCACAAAAGCAAATGTGAAATGAAAGCTTTTAAGACCGGCCCAATCAAACTCGGGCAGAGAGCCTCATGCTGCGCCAGACTCGTTACTTTGTAGTACACATGGTCACATTTGCGCGTGCACTGGCTTTTCGTGCAAATGGGGCAGTTTTGCATCACCGTGTATGGCCCGGTTTAAGTAAGGGTTCCGTATATAGTGGTTAGCTTTTTTTTTTAAATTGGGTCCCTTTACTGTTCTAAGTAATTGTGATAAATTGGAAGCAAACTTAACATTTTAGGTTTATTAAAAGAAAAACCAAAACAGCAAATTAAGAAAAATGTGTATGATACTCATAACACGGAGTATTCAAACGTTTTTCTTTTACTGGGCTATACGCACGCAATTTATTAAAAAATTCTGCTAGGGATGAAAAACAATAGGAATCCTCTGGGGTATTTATCAAAGACTTTTATTAATACCCCGGTGGATAACGAACGCATCCAGACAGAAAAGAAATAAATAAAGCTTAGTTTAAATTTTTAAAACTGAAATTCTAAATGTTTAAAAATAAAAGTCTTTGTGGGCCTAAAAATATACAGGGTGCCTCCTTAAGAGGGTGATTTTCTATGTCTCTTTATGAAAAACGTTTCCATAAACATACCGGGTGATGCATCGCCGGGCGGGACATAGGAAATCCCATGTAATTTTAATGGGGTCAATTATTGGCTCCCCTAATTATTTTAGAGAAAATTCTATTGAAGTTTATTGAAGAGCATGCTACGTACACGGTAAAACTTTAGATTTTTCGGTTAACCCGTTTGCCAGTTAGATGCTAATATATTTTTTAAAATTGTTACATTATTATCGCCTCATATTTATGAACAACAATAAAATACCAGTTAGCGTACAGTAAAAAAGATTAAAGTTGTATTTATACATAATTTTTACAAACGAATTAAGTTAAACTAAACTAGAGTAACAAATTTCAAGAACTTATGACATTAATAATATTTACTTGCTTCAATAAATTATTAATATTATTACAATAATTAATATGTTGGAAATAAACTTAAGATTTAAGAAAATTTTACAAATGGTCCTCTCATAAAACTGTCTTCTTACATTGGCTAACTGGTAAATTGAAATTTTATTGCATTCTGCAAAAATAGCATTTTTTAACTCATCTAGATTAGAGTAATTTTTACCCTTGTATATCATGCTTTTTAAATGGCCCCAGAGGAAGAAGTCATTTGGCGAAATATCAGGAGACCTGGCTCTCCAATTTAGGAGTGTGATGTAGGCCAATAACATTTCCATTAAAAGCATTGTGTAAATATTCTGTCTGTGTATACTTATACGGTAATAAAGATATGAATGTCCAAAAGTAGTCAATTTTCCACTTACTGACTGACTATGACTGACTGACCGACCTAAAAAGATAAAATTTCGAATCCAGCTTGGTAATTGGTTGTAAGCGTAGGAAAAATCTAAAAAATAAAAAGCTAAAAGATAGGGGGTCTCCATACGAAAAAATGGTTTTAATTGTAAGCGTTTTAACCGTTACAAGTAGATATTTGAAACTATCCCAATGTATGTATTATTATATTTGTCATATAACAGAAATATAAATATAAAATTAAGTAATAGCTATTTATGTATCAAGGGCGTTACTAGGACTATAATGCCCTGAAGGTCAAAATAGATTGGATGGAGAGAATGCATGGGCATTATAGTCCAGTAAAGCCTGTGGTGCATACAATGCTTTATGTTTTACCCAAAAAGAATTTTTTAATGACTAATTACATTATTTATTCGCAATATAAAAATAAGTTTCACCTGTACCTGTATACGTAAGTAGAAATGACTGGTGTTAAGTTTGACTTTGATGTTTCTATCAGTTAGTCAGTTGGCATTTTTTATTTAACGATTTGCTCAAAATGGAAGAAATACCACAAAATATAAGAGAAAAGGCCATAAAAGCGACCGAAAATCTTTTGCCAGTTAAATCAAGGCAACAGTATGATCGGGGAGTATGGCATATTTGGTATTTGGAAAGATGCGAACGCAATTCTTCAAATAACCGGAAACCGTTTTAATGGCATATTTTCAGGAACTGGTAAGTTATCGATTTTATTTTAATACATATGTTTAACAAACTTTATTATTTTTAGTCGGAAAATACAGTCCGAACTCTCTCTAGACCAAGTATTCCACCCTAAGGTCTAGGTTGATGGTCTATGAAAATATAGACATTTCGCAATACCATCGTCTCATATCTTTTTAACACGCTTTTATTAACTTGGGTTGTAACTATCTATCAATCTATCCATCTGGCTGCCTATGTAACGGAATCTTTGAGCCTAATTTTAACCAACTTCCAGCTATTCGATTTCTTTGAAACTTTGCACACGTATTAAGGACCCATGACAATGCAATAATCTGCAAACAGTATCCCGTTATCTTTTTTTAATCGCCAGGAAAAAGAAATTCCATTATATTATAAAAACAACACCTGGGTCGCCATCTGTTGGCAACATTTCAAACTTTGCTACTTTTAAAAATCGTACGTTCTGGCGGATGCGCCAGATTAGACAATTGAATAATCGAACTTGACAACATTTGCCGACGGGTTGGGGACCAGGGGCTCAATTCTGCTAAATTGAACTCATTCGTTCGCTGAAAGTATTCGTTACGGGAGCGTATAACAATCATCTGTTTTTTTAAAACGCTTTTTTAACGAACGAATAACCTTCACTTGTTTTTTAAAACAGGCGGTCATAAAACAGAAATCTGTATTACAAACTGACATCTGAAAAAATTAACAGTCATAACATAACCTAAAATTCCTTTAATGTGAAATGAAAGTTGAAAAAATCATTAAAATATCACTTAAGGTAAGTAAACTAAAGTAAACTCATATTTAGAAAAAACATTTATGGTAAATTTCTTTTTAGTTTAAAAAGGTAATATTTTAAAAATATTTGTCTTATTTATGCAAATTGGGTAATTGTTTCGAAAGTTGGAGCAACCCCCATTTTGACCAAATTTGATATACAGGGGCACAGAACTAATAAAAAAGGGGCTGGTTATTTTCTTTTGCTGCTTAATTAAATAGTAT
This sequence comes from Listronotus bonariensis, assembly GCA_014170235.1. Taxonomy (NCBI): domain Eukaryota; kingdom Metazoa; phylum Arthropoda; class Insecta; order Coleoptera; family Curculionidae; genus Listronotus; species Listronotus bonariensis. Next base: position 16,941 of record JACEGR010004773.1, on the reverse strand, counting down.
GTTCTAATTTACTGTTATATTAAGAATTTTGTGCAAAAAGACGGGGGAATATAGTGAGACATTCCTATTCTAGCCCATTCTTGACAAAATGGCGAAAAAATTTTTTAGTGAATAAACTGGAGCATTTATTTTTAAAAAATTAATTGATATAACGAACTAAAAAATGAAAAATAATTAATAGTTTAAAAAACTAAAAAACACGCTTTTATATGCAACCGAACTAAAAATTAAAAAATAATTTTTTATTAAAAAAATATTTTCACTTCATAGTAAAAAGCGTGGGGTGCATTTTACTATTTTTTTCATAACTTTTCCATCATAGATATTGGCAAATATAATAATTATAACATTTAATATATTAAGCACCCCACGCTTTTTACTATGAAGTGAAAATATTTTTTTTAATAAAAAATTATTTTTTAATTTTTAGTTCGGTTGCATATAAAAGCGTGTTTTTTAGTTTTTTAAACTATTAATTATTTAAAAGTTAAGTCGAAAGGATACGTCCCGAAGAAGTCTAAAGTTTTGGAAGGAGAACAAATATTAAAATTTATTAAGAAGGCTCCTGATGATATCTACTTGGTACATAAAGTCATATTGGTAATGGGTGTTTTTGGAGGTTTAAGACGAGATGAGTTGGTAAAAATGACTATTCATGACATTAAAGATGATAGAGGAACAGTCTTGGTTATAAAGGTACCAGAAACTAAAACTTCAACTTCAAAAGTTTTACTATCATTGAAGAAGATTTAGGCGCTTTAAATTTAATAAAAAGTACACAACATTAAGACCAGCTGGAATAAAGGAGCGAATATTCTTTCTTACCTATAGAAAGGGTCCATGTACAGTACAACCCATTGGAAAAAATACCATAGGAAGCGTCCCAACATTGATCGCAAAATTTTTAAAATTGGATAATGCAGAAGCTTACACCGGCCACTGTTTGCGTCGCACATCGTCAACTTTACTTGTTGAGGCAGGTGCTTCGTTTGAAACGCTAAAACAACATGGGAAATGGAAAAGCTCTTCAGTAGCTGAAGGATATATAGAAGAAAGTATTTTATCCAAAAACAAAGTAGCTAAAATGATTGCCAATTTAGTTAATTCCGAGGTTAATTCCGTATCGACTATTGAAAATTATTTAATGGACTGTTCTTCTATACAAAATAGCGTAAGTGCTACCACCGCTGCTACCATCACAAAAACACCGACCATTCTATAGTGGGATCAGCTACATTTTCCGGGACATTTCAAAATTGTAATTTTTATTTTGGAAATAAAGTTTAATTTTTAGTATTGTTTAAAGAAAATTATTTTTGTATAAACTTGATCTTTATTGTGAGAGAAATAAAATTGGATAAGCAATAAAATTTCCATATTAGCGCATTAGGCATTATAAGCGGGCATTATCATAATGCCCGCTTATAATGCCCTAGGTGTGATAGCAGATATTATTGCTACCATAACATATTCCGTTTCTAAGGTATTGCAGATCAATAATAGATGGGTAAAACATAAAAAAATAAGTGGTGTCCCCATACAAAGAACGTGTAATAGGCGCTTGGCTAATTTAAGCATAAATAGGAAGCGAGTTAAAAACGTAGCAGATAATGAATATGCAATGCGCCCTGTTATTCCTAACGTTGAAGAAAATAAAGACAATAGCGTAAAAAAAAACTATGCAGCAACGCTAGAAAAATAGTAAATCTAAATACGTGCGCACCAGAGTTGGGTCGTATTCAAATACTCAGTATTCTGAATAGTATTCAGAATATATTTTGCCGGTATTCGAATAGTATTCGAATACATTTTATGTGTTTGGTATTCGGCAGAATATTATTTTGCTCAGTATTCGGGATTCTGTATTCGAATACTTTGGAAGTATTCGACCAATATTTTTTGAGTATTTGAATACCGGCGTTCCGAGTATTCGAATACCGAAAAGTGTTAGCAGTATCTGAATACTAAAATTGTCATGATTTGAATAACAAAGGGAAGCAAAAATAGGAAAAAAAGAGGTAAGGACTTTTTTTTCGAATCCCGGTATTCATGTATGCGAATACTTTTTTCTTACAAGTATTCAAATATTCAGTATTCGATTACTTTCTTATTCCAGTATTTGTATTCGAATACCGATTTTCAGTTTTCTGCCCAACTCTGGTTCCCACTTTTCTTTACAAAATTCCACTATAAATGTAAAAAGATGATCCAAGTTTAATACTAAAATTATGTTTGGCTGTGGGCTTCGCCGCCAAAAGAATGGATATATATGTATGAGAACTAAAAGTAGGTTAGATTAGACTTGGATCACAGACAAACATAATTAAAGTATTGAACTTGGCTCACCTTTTTCACATTTATATTTTTGGTGAAATAAATATTACAAAAAAAGTTTATAAAAATATGAACATCTTTAAACCTGTACCAAGAAAATTGATTGATCCATTTACATTTAATAATAATATCGAAAATAATCTAAATTCGAATATTAAAACTAGTTAGCTCGCTATACGGGCCAAAGATTTTCAAATATAATTTTCCAACAATAGAGGACAAATTGTAGTCAGCTCGGTAACGATAACCCAATAAGCTGCTTGTATATCAGTAAAAGAACATCTTTTGAGAGTCAGTTTTCCGCTCTGTTTAATCTGAATGGAGCTTTTAACAAGATTAATTTCAGATACATAAACAATAAGTTGTTTAAAAGGTGCAGTGTTAAGCATGGGATGAGAAATAATATACAGGGTGTCTGAAAATGATATGTCCGTAATAGGGTTGCCAGATGTCCAGTTTTGACCGGACAGTCCGGTTTTTCTGATGTTTGTCCGGTAGGAAAAATCTTACAACAGAATGTTCGGTTTTTGTGGGACTTGAACTTAAAAAAACATAATTTAAAAAAAAATATTTTGGTTATAATGCAACACCACATGGAATATAATCAGTTTCCAAGTATAAATAAGCATCGCCAAGGAACTCCACCTTTGTAAACTTGTAACATAATGACAGTAAACAAAGACTTCACAAAGACGTTCAATATTAAATTAAAATTAGGAAATATTTGGACAGACAATCGAAAACGTCTGTCTTTACAGAGTGTTTCAGAATGTTTAGAGATATGCTCTATATTGGTTAGGCGGATTCATTTATTGGATGGTCTTCTTGTTGAGTACACGCCTGGAAAGAATGGGACCGCTTCCGTCTTGGTCCCGGGGTATACGGGCTGACCCTGTTCAGCCCTATTGACACCTATGAACTGGCCGATCGCCTGAAACAAAATAAAGAAAAACCCCCAAAACCAAAATTCTAATTAAAAAACGACGTTTCATGGCAAGTCTGCCACCGTTGTCAAGTTAAAATTAAGTTAAAAAATAAAAATAAAATATTAACTAATATCTAAATTAGAAATGATTAAAATTTAGATTATTTTTATATCTCAAACTGAAAATAGTTTAACATGTGTCATGAGTGACAAGTGTCACTTATATAAAAAATAATCTAAATTTTAATCATTTCTAATTTAGATATTAGTTAATATTTTATTTTTATTTTTTAACTTAAATTTTTAACTTGACAATGGTGGCAGACTTGCCACCGAAACGTCGTTTTTAATTAGAATTTTGGGTTTTTGGGGGTTTTTCTTTTATTTTGTTTCAGGCGATCGGCCAGTTCATGAGGTCAATAGGGCTGAACAGGGTCAGCCCGTATACCCGGGACCAGGACCGAAGCGGTCCCATTCTTTCAGGCGTGTACTCAATAGAATGTTTAGAGACAGATTCTGCATAAAAAATGTAAAGAAAGTTCATATAAACTAAGTCCGGCAATGCATTGTCTTCCAGATAAAAAATCGTTTTTGTTAATATCTAAAATTATAGGAAAGGTAGCGCTAGATTTAAAAAGTAATTTTATACAGGCTGAAAATTTTATAAGTTACAGTTTTTTCTTATATTTAACAGCGGCGAGCGTCAGCTGCCAAAGTAGCGGTGGATTTAACGATGGCAGCATCGGAAAGTCCAAAAAATTCCAAAAGTAATTTTATACCGTGTCAAAATATTTGACACAGTTCTTTAGATGATTCTAAACTAAAAATAATAGTCAGCTGTATTGAAGATGGTGGATCATACGTCAGTCACGTACCCAAGCAGCAAGCTGACGTCAGTATGACGTCATTTTTTAAGTCATTTTTGGTCATAGGATGTCATTATACCAAAGTTATGACGTCATTTTAATGACGTGTTTTGACGTCGTTGAAGTGACGTCTTTTTGACGTCATTTTTTTGTCATACTAGCTCATAAAAATCTAATGACGACATGTTTAGAAAACCCAGCAGAAAAATTTTATGAGATTATATAATTCGTGTCAAAAATCCAACCGAAATATCATATGACAGAAAAATCGTTTACAGCTCCTAACAGTCTACTTGAGTAACACGCCTTCTCGACTTAGCCATCACCAATTAATTACACAACACACACTAGTTAGGTAATGAATAGACTTAAAACTAAAACTCTTTTCTTTAAAATAGAAACTAAAAAGCTAGAAAACCACGTAGAAAACAATTGCACAAAGCGGCCAAACAAAAGCAATGTTGCTGCCTCATCTCTCAAATTGTCAAGTCTTGTATTTCGGCTAAGCGGGAAATTTGAATTTATCCCCTTCGGTCGAAATTAACCTAGCTAATTTTACCATCATTTTATTTTTATTCTCTCAAAAATACATAATAAACATTTTGTTTGACTTAATTTTTATTTGCATGATTTGTATCAATAAAATGTTAGGAAAAGCCATTTCCTTTAAATTATGTAAAAAAACATAAAATAATGTTGTTTAGTTGTTTATAAATAAAACAGATCAAAAAAATGCTCGAATGTTAGTTAAATACCAATGTTAATAATATGGTTTGAAAAGTATAAATATGCGTTGAAGGTTTGCCTTCAAAAAATCCAATATTTATTTGCCTGCAACAAAAAGGCATAGCTTCTTTATTTAACTCAGGATTGGTATGCCGCCATTTTTGTATGCTTGCCGGCAATTCGCCTGCATGTAAAATTTATTGGCAATTGAGTGTTTATTCTAAAATTATATAAATAGTTTACATTATCATTACACCAATATTTTTTATATATTAAACAAACAGTTTCCAATATAAAAATAGATGTCAGTGTCAATATCTTATGTTTAATAAATAAAGGTTTGCAATATTCCCTAGATTTGATTTTGCAAATAGTTCTTATAGCTCTTTTTGCAAAATAATAACTGAGCTTAACAGATTTTGATTAGAATTTCCCCAGAAACAAATACCATAGCTTAGTGACTTAGGGTCCGATACTTCGGTTTTTGAGTAGAAGCAAATGCTTTATACAGTGAATAAAGTAAGTCAACATTAGTAGATTTTTAAACAGACCCACCTCAAAAGTCATGCTGGCACCCCCACCCCCTCAAAGTTGATTAAGGGATTGATATAGTTTTTTTCTAATATCTTCTAAACGGTAAATGATAAAAAACTGATTTTAGTGTCGTTAGATAGGGCACAAAATTCTGCAAAATAGTAATAATTAAAATTGTATTTTTGTTTATTACGTAAGAATCTCCAATATAGAAAAAGTTGAGGGGAGCATCCACAAGGCATTTTTACGATATATCTTCCAAACCGTCTACCAAACAAAAAAAAATATAAGACACAAAAATTAAGGCCAAAGTTTTCCTATCGAATGGTGTTATAACATTATACTATTTTCTTTAAACTAAATCTACCAGTGGCGTACAAAAGTAGCACTACACCAGTATAGTAGGTAGTTAAAAATAGAAATTTTTAATGTCATACTTCTTATTTTATTTTTTTCAGAATATTTCTCACTCTTTAGTTATATCACATATGGTTTTGGTAAGACGCTACAACAAAAAAAAGTCGAAGGAAAGTATCCATACGGCACTTTTTACCATATATCTTTCAAACCATTAACAAAAAAAATAAACAACATAAACGACAAACCAGAAAGTTATCATTTCGACTATTATCTTCTTTAAAATTAAGCTACCAGTGGCGATACCAAATTAATACTTACACTCAGTAAAGTACCTAGAAATCGAAATATTTAATGTTATTCTATTAATTTTAAAAGATTATTTTTTTAATTAATAAATTATACTCTTACATTTTATTTACTTATTTCTTTTTGTTTTATAATTTGATCTCATTCATATTTTTAAATAAATAACAACAGTATTATAATAACTTTTTATTATAAAGATAACAACAAATATATATATGGTTTATACAGTGTGTCCTAGGATAGGTGTTACAGAGGACAAATTCACCAAAAATTTTGGAATATTTAATCGTCCTTTTGGGAAACTGGTCGTGCATGTCCAAAACTAATGAATACAAAATTTGATTTCAATGGGTAATATACAGGGCAAGTTATAACTAAAAATATGAAAAATGACCAAGGATAAAGTATCTCTTATTTTTAAAAATAGGACAAAAATTGTATAGGTAAATATTGTAGAGAACTAAATTTTATGTCAAAATTTAAAGTTAAACACGTTAGGTAAAAAAACATTTTTGTCAATTTTTTAACTCGCCCTGTTTAATACAAATTGAAGTAAAGTTTTGTATTTATTAGTTTTGGACCATGCGACCGGTCGCCCAAAATTTCGTTTTTAAAGTTTAAAAATTTTGTTCCATTTGTCCTCTTGTAACATCTATCCTGGGACACACTAGTGATATAAACATCAATAAAAACAAACACATTATTACACAACCTAAAAGTACCTAATTACACAACATTCCGCACACAAACATAACCTGGTACATTTTAAAATTTTTTGAAAAACATTTACAATTTGTATGCCACATTTACATTTTAATAGTGTATCAGATGATATTTTTTCATTTTTTAAAGTGGTCCACAGTGGTGTCCATTTAGTATTCTCTAAAATCCATCCCCATTTAGATGAACATGGAAGTTCAACCACTGGTTGGCAGAGATGACCCCAAACAAATCCTGCTTGATAAATGCATTGATTAATGTGAAGTGTTAAAGCATTCATTGTTGGGGGTAAATTCTCAACCGTTCGGTTTTTGGGCAAAAGTTGCATTCGACAAATATCAATGTTGCTACTATCAGAATGTTTATTGTAAATGGTTACAACGAATTTTGAGATCACACTTAATTGCCGAGATGAAGGTTTTTTGAATGCTGCAATAAATCAATGAAAGTAGCTGTAACTTCCGGAAAGATTCCCAAGCTTCCAAACACTTTTTTCCTTTTCCATAAAAGGAGGACGTGGTATCAGCAACCGGTTAGTGAATGAAAAAAAGAAAGGGCTAGACTTTTTCATTGATTTTTTAGCAATTTCCATACACGAAATATGTCTTACATTTTTACCAGTACCAAACTCAATCCACACGTCTTGATTTTGATTTTTTACTATTACTAGTATGCAGAATTAGAAATAATTATAAATTAATAAAACTAAAGAAAAAAATATTAAAAAAAAATTAAAAGTAAACATTAAAAATTTACATTTTTAGGTACTATACTGGTGTAGTGCTACTTTTGTACGCCACTGGTAGATTTTTAAAAGATAATAGTATAATGTTATACTCCATTCTGATAGGGAAAAACTTTGGCTTTTATTTTTGTATTCTATATTTTTTTATTTGGTGGATGGTTTGGAAGATATATCGTAAAAGTGCCGTGTAGATGCTCCCTCCAACATTTTTTTGTTGTAGAATTTTACTAAATCAACAAAAATACAATTTTTAGTGTTACTATAAGGTAATATTACCAATTAATATAACTAAAGTGAGAAATATTCTGAAAAAATAAAATAAAAGTATAACATTAAAAATTTCTATTTTTAACTACCTACTATACTGGTGTAGTGCTACTTTTGTACGCCACTGGTAGCTTTAATTTAAAAGAAAATAGTATAGTGTTATACACCATTCGATAGGGAAAACTTTGGTCTTAATTTTTGTGTCTTATATTTTTTTGTTTGGTAGACGGTTTGGAAGATATATCGTAAAAAATGCCTTGTGGATGCTCCCCTCCAACTTTTTCTATACTGGAGATTCTTACGTAATAAACAAAAATACAATTTTAATTATTACTATTTTGCAGAATTTTGTGCTCTATCTAACGACACTAAAATCAGTTTTTATCATTTACCGTTTAGAAGATATTAGAAAAAAACTACATCAATCCCTTAACCAACTTTAAGGGGGTGGGGGTACCAGCAGGACTTTTGAGGTGGGTCTGTTCAAAAATCTACTAATGTTGACATACTTTATTCACTGTATAAAGCATTTGCTTCTACTCAAAAACCGAAGTATCGGGCCATTTTTGAACAATAAGTCACTAAGCTACCATACCTTATTAATGATTCAATTAATGTTAAATAACTAGTTTTTAGTAGTGCAAAATCAAGTTAAGTAGAAATAATTCTAAGAGCATAACAACCTGAGCTAATTTTTTTACATACATTTTCAATATGTTCTGAACATTTAAGGTTTTTTTTACATAAATACCAAGACATTTAGTAAATGAAGGATAATTAAAAATTTCATTATTTAAAGCGATATTATTAGAGTTACACCTAAATGTCAATAAATTTGTTTTATGTATGTTAAAAGAAAATAAATTTGAATCACACCATTGTTTAAATATTAAAATATCTCTTTCGATATTTTTGTTTAAATCATTTACATTTTTCTTATGCCACAAAATTGAAGTATCATCTGCAAATATTGTAAATTCGCCATTAATTTAAACTGCACCTAAATCATTTATATATAACAAGCAAAAAAGTGGTCCCAATACAAAACCTTGTGGTACACCAGACGTAATACATTTAGCTCCCGATGTTTGTCCATTTAAGTTGACAATTTGGCTTCTTTCCGATAAATATAATCTAATTTATTTTAAAAAATACCCGTAAAGCTAATATTTCTAATTTTACTAATAAAATTTCATGATTAACACAATCAAAAGCCTTAGTTAAGTGACAAAAAATAGCTTCAGCAACTTCATTATTATTTAGATTTAAATATAAATTTTCAAGAAATGAAAAATAGCATTATCTGTTCTTTTGTTTTTGAAATCCAAATTGGTTAGTATTTAAAATTTTATATTTATTTAAAAAACAAATCATTCTTTTTTAACAATTTTTTCAGTAATTTTAAATAAGGTAGATAATAAAGAAATCTGTCTAAAATTGGATGGGTTATTAACATTTCAAACTTAATAAACCCGTATTTTAATTTTAAGTACAACGATATATCACACTTTACATTTATGTCACGTTTCGAACCGAAAAACCATCATGCACTATTTCGATACCAAGCGTTCGTAAAATTTTCCACTTAAAGGTAAGTATGCATTCATTCGCATAAATGTAAAGTGTAATATGTCGTTGGAGGTGAGAATCAAACATTTCGCCTATGGTAAAAACAAAATTGATGATGGCGGTTCAAAGACGAAACGTCGGATCTGAAATTTAATGACATCATTTTATAGAGCGGAAAAAGTGGCAACAATAATGTGGCTTGAATTTTTAAAATATCTCTTTAAATAAACTGATACAAAAAGTTTTTGTAAAATTTCTTGTTTTTTTTGGATAATTCCGGGATGGCTGCAAATTCTGAAATTTTTAAAACTGAATATTGTTAAGCATAAAAATGTGCAACTTTGCCACTATTTTACCAACCCTGTATCTTTTACCTATCCCGATATCTCCAAAATTACGTGAGACATTTAGGAAAAGGAGGGGTCGAGGTGAATCTCACCAAACCTCACCATGGGAGGGGAGGGGTCTGTGCAAATATCACATAATTTTTCTGCAGCTAGAAACAAGAAAAAAATTAACGAATATTGGGGCAGGTCCCCCTAGAAAATGTGATGTAGTGTTACTTTTGGAGGACCTTTTTTTGCTCTTCAAAATTATGTTGGCTATATAAATAATTTCGGTTTGAGAAATGGTGTCTTTTGCATTCCCATAAATCTTACGTGAAATTAGGGGATGGAAGGTGGTTAAAGAAAATTGCATCAAATCTCACCAGGGGGAGGAGGGTCCAAAAATGTGAAAAAAACGTAATTATGGACGCCCCTTTATGGTCCACTCGAACTTGTAACATCCTGTAGATAATAATAAAAATGAAAATCCCAGCTACGCCTTTAACAACTAATATTTCAAAGACATAAAATTGGTAAACAGTAAGTTATATTTAATAGTCAATTAATTCACCACTCTCCAATCTGCCACGTATTTCGTTTTATCTATCTTAATGGAAAACAAAATAAACTGAACATTAAAACTTACCCCGTATCCACCATCCACCATTACGCTGCAATTCCTAATTTAACCAATCAAAGCGATTCCTAACTCTGTAACATCCACCTACAGTTTCCAGGATGAATGGGGAAAGGGGAGAAAGCCCCTCTCAAAAGATATATAAGGGATTTAAAGGATACTTTGTGAGTATTTTGTATAGTGATATCCTTTAGCAAAGTCCAACAAAAAATATAAGAGTTTTGTTTTGTCGAAAATTTACTCAGAAAAATACCTGTTAAATTTAAACGTGTTTAGTTGTTTTTAGTCAAAAATTAAAATCATTGTGAAATATATTTAAATTGTTTTTTTTTAACTTGATTGAGATTAAAATATGAGTGGTTCAGGGAAACCTCTTCTCGGTTTGTGGTTGTACAGAAGTGGGGAAGAGTGGAGCTACAAGGAAGAAAGTCCTATTGCTTTAAAAAGTCAGGTAAAATAGCTTTTCGATAATTATAATAAAAAAGTTAATAAGAAGTTATATTAGAGCTCAGACAAATTTTAAAAGACATAGTAAAGTATTGTTTTTTAAGTTATAAAGGCAATTGTGTGTGGCTCGGATGTTTTTTGTTAATTATTGAGAGAAGCTTATACCAGGTACCCTTAAAATTACTAGCACATCTTTAATTTTTTGAGAAGTGATACACGATTTTAAAATTTTGGTCGGATGTATGGTTGCATAGAATGCAGATTTATGATTTTTCAGATTTTATGTGGTACATCCGGTTTAACCGTAAGTGCTCTTAGTTTTGCCATTTGAAATATATCACCCTATATATTTTTTTACAGTTCTACAGACTGTTTACAAAAATACATGTACCACACGGTATACCTATCTTATTAAGTTTTTGAGATAATAGCGTTTTTTTCCGCTAGTGCGATTTTTACACATATTTATTAAACCTTATATCCTGTCACCGTAAAAATAGAATTTCCGGATTTACCGGAAGTGCCACAGAAATTGACTTTTGCCAGTAAATAACTTTAATAATTTAAATGGAAAGTACTACATTAAGCCTTAAATTTAATCTTAGCACCTTATTTCTTAGCCTTTTTTGATAGCTTTATCCTATCTCTTAATCTAATAGTTTTTAAGATATAAATGGTAAAACTCCAGGGTGTCATAAAAATAGCAAAGAAAATATATTTTTATCGTTTTAATATCAATAACTTAAACAAAGAGAGAGAGTGTTAACTTTAAATTTTATCATCATTTATTTCTTAATAAATCAATAAAAATGGGGTAAACATGATATTTTTGATCGCCATTTTTTCAAAAAACTTACTAAGATAGGTATACCATGTGGTTTTGTATTTATTTTCTTGAAATTGCCTGTAGAATTGATAAAATTTATATATATATATATATATATATATATATATATATATATATAATATATATATATATTATATATATATATATATATATATTTATTATTTTCTTTGCCTTGTATATGTATATTGTTTTATTATTTAGTGTTCTTGGGATTAAAGGCCACAGACAAAACAAAATTTTTCGTATAAAATACTATATTAATTTTAACGTTTCGGCTCATCAGAACTGTAAATACAAAGAGAAAAAAACACAATAGGGCTGTGGCCAATTATAAAAATGAATATAGTTACCTTATTAGTAGAAATTTCCATATACAGTCAGTGTTAAAATTTAACATAAACACAACATTTTTGGACCATCACAAAAAGGACTATAGTGTACATATATTACATACATAGCGACACAATTTTATAATTTAATTATAAAAGGCAGCAGTCGTTATGACTATTATTTTTGTTTTTTTTTGTAATTTAAATTATTTAAAGGAATTTATTTCTTTGTACCGTTCAGGATAATCATCTGCGAATTTTTATGCGGTGAATTAACATATATTTCTTTAATATACCATAGATGTCGGAAATAAATGTCTTTAAATAATTTAAATACAAAAAAAAAACAAAATAATAGTCATAACCATAGATAACCAACATTTAGATCAGCAGTGGCAAGAAGCAGTTTTCGGATTTTTACGACCGCGCGCAGTAGGTGGACGAACATGCGCACTATAAACACCGGCACCCCGTACCTTCGTCCGCGGTCTTGACCGTAAAGCTCATTAGCTACCGTACTTCGAACAGAAAAGCAGGACGCGGTCAACACATTCTTTCCTATAATGCGAATAGTATGTTTGGGTCCGGGTGCGTTTACCCTCAACTGCCTTGCGTACAAACCGGTTTTTCGCCCATGAAATGTAACTTTTGTTTCGCGCAGGTTATAATATTAGCAATCCATCGAGATCAGTGGTCATAACGGCTGCTGCCTTTTATTATTAAATTTTAAAATTGTGTCGCTATGTATGTAATATATGTATACTATAATTCTTTTTGTGATCGTCCAAAAATGTTGTGTTTATGTTAAATTTTGACACTGACTGCATATGGAAATCTCTACTAATAAGGTAACTATATTCATTTTTGTAGTTGGTCACAGCCCTATTTCATTTTCTTGTATTTGTCTTTGTATTTACAGTTCTGATGAAGGCCTCATACCGGAGAGCCGGTTATATTGCATCCTTTCATATTCAAACAATTCTGCATCCTCCAGAAGCAGCTGACTTAGGAGAAAAGAAAGCGTGAATATTAACTTATCTTGTCTTTGTACGTCTTCCCATAAAATTTGTTTTTTGATCTTGTTAAAAAAATATATTCATTTTTTTATTTTTGATCACATTTTGCCTCTTCATAGAGTACCTTTTTTTTTTAAACCAGGCACTTCTGTTAAACCTGAGTGGCTTTCCAGTGACGCAAATAGAGCGCTCCTGAGTAGCTCAGGAGCATTTCGTTCTACTTTATGGCGTTCCAGTGACGGAAAGTGTTATGCACCTGAGCTACTCCGTTTTTCTTTCCCCTTGCCCCTCATGCACCAACCCCTCTTTTGGTTTTTGTGCTTCAAACGTGTTTTTATGGTTAGGGATGGATTTTTTAAAATTATTTATTTAAAATTGAATTAGATATTAAAAAGAGATTATTATTATAAAGCCAAGAAAGGTTAAAAACAACGAAATTTTAAAATGTCTTAAAGTATCTCTCTTTCCTTGTCTAAGGGTGCGTTCCAGTGACTAACTTTTTAGAGCAATTCAAGAGCTTCAAGCCCTGGAGCGTGACGCACAAAATTTTTCGTCACTGGAAAGCTACCCTGATGTGCTACACAAAATATGAAACGTTAGCCAGCCATACATCGGACAAAAATTTTAAAAACTTTTCGCATAGTATTTTTGCACCACCACAGGTTCTCCTAAATTTAAAATAAGATATATCCAACGATATTTGACATTTTTGAGAAATCATTCTGGTTTTAACTAGAAAGAAGAACCTGAAAATTTAGGACTTTAGTACGGTTAGATATATTTTTTTATTTTTTTGTCCTAACTTTAGGTAGTTTTCTTCTGGACTTTTGTAAACATTTTTTAAAGTAACTTTGCATTATAAAAAAACATCTGGCAAATGTGATATTTCGTAGACCATTTGGTAAAAATTCGTCATAAAATTAACTGGTTTTAGACAAGGTAATTTTAAACTACAATATTTTAGCAATCTGATGCAAAAGAACCTACTACAGAAATCGAGAAAATATCTATAATTTTCACTCTAAAAAACCAAGTGGGGGCTTGGTCAGAGCCCTACAAGCCTTCCAAGATTTAGGAATAAGCGTTCAGCATATAGAATCAAGACCAAGTCAAACGGGCGAAGGTCAGGTCGATTTTCTGGTTGATGTCGAAACTGATACGAAAAAGTTGGAACAGTTGGGACGTATGCTTAAGGTGAGATCTTCCAAAGTAATATACTATTAAAGCTTTTTTTTTGTAATAAAGAACTATTGTGTTTTATTATAATGAAAATTTGAGGGGCTCAGAACCAGAGTGGTGTAAGTCAAAAACTTTATTTCGAGGTATTTCTCCATAAAGTTAAAAATTAGTTAAATATGGTTAAACTGATTAGGGGTACATCGTTATACTGAATCAGATTCAACCGATCGGATAAAACTTAATCCGGAAAAAAATTGCTATATAGGTACACGTTTCAGATTAAGTAAGGGATTGGATTGAACGCCATAAGTCAATCCAGTTTTTCAAGCGATTTAAATTGAGTTCAGTCGGATTGGAGGTTAAATTTATACGATATTCACGATTTTGGAAAAGGTTTGAAAATGACGGTTAAGTAAAACAGTTGATAAATGCAGAAACGAAATGGTGGAAATAAAATAAGCATAAATATTTCTCAAAATATTGTGATAGTGTTTCTTTAGTGGTTTGCGTTATTATTTTGTCTTATTTTGTAAAATTAAATAAAAATTAATAAAAAAATACTACAAAAGTAAGCTTAAAAGTTGATTTTTATTTGTTTTCTCTCTTTGTCATTGTATATATAGAAGGAACAGTTTAAAAATGTAAATTCGATGCTCTTTGATAAGAAAAAAATCACAAAAAGTTTAAAGCAAATAAATCGGCATGCTTGTCTGCGCGGCCGTCTTTGCTATATTTCTTTTATGATATGCCGGTTGATGCAGGTGGTCATCGTACTATGGGATAGAAATTAATTTTTTTGGACAAAATTCTAAAAATTACCAATCTAACTTAAAATGGGGTGCTTTACTGGAAAATATTATAAATTATTACAAATGCTTTTTAAGGGAGAGATAGCCGATTTACGGGCCTCCGTCCTCCGGAGGAGCTTATTATCTCAAGATCTCTGACGTCATTCGAAATTTAGGAATCTTGCGCAACGCGTTGTTTAGGGCGTGGTCCCTACTATCTGTCAAACCATAAATGTCATCTGTCACCTGTCAAATGTCACCTGTCACCTGTCATATGTCAAAAATCACGTGACTAGGAAAATGGCCGCCATGCGTAGGATACTTGCGCTATGGTCATAAATTGATCTGCGCAAACGCGAAAATTCCAAGTCATGCCGTTCGGGCGCTATCGACTAAAATCGTTATTTAACCTTGATGATGAGTCATCAGCGCGCGGTTTAAATTTTTTAAATATAGTATTACGTCATACCTATCGAATAGCGAAAACCGCATGACGCCATCTTTAGCCATAAGGGCGCTACAGCTGTTTAAAATATGGCGAGAGACACCAACCAGCGATTAGGACGGTAACCCCATAGCAAAATTAACCATAGCGGCCTTATTATTAAACTTAGAATAATGAAACTTGAACAAAGAATAGTTGCTAACGGCAAATAATTTCAAGGTCAAACTTGTCACATGATAAGCCAAAACTTCTAAGAATTACGGCCCCGGCACCTCAGCGCCCCCCGCTTAAGCCATCGGTTTAAGCGGAAGGCGTAGCGCGCACAGTGACGTCTTAAATAAGTATTAATATACTCCTTGCATTTTACCCAAATAATATTTTCTGAACATACCCCTACTACAACCAATCAGAGAGCCGTATTTTTCTTAAGCCGTTATTTTCAACCAATCAGAGAGCCATATTTTTCTTAAGCCGTCATTTTTAACCAATCAGAGAGCAGTTTACCCTAATAGATGGTTTCTGAACGTACCCTTGTAATTTCAAGGTCAAAGCATACGTCAACAATAACAAAGATAGCTGCAGTTAGATAATAAACGGTAAAAACAGTGGTAACTAAATAAAAAGCAGTGTTTGTAGTAAAGCATTTATTATAAAATAAAAAAATACATACATGGTTGTCATATTTCTAAATAATTCTTAGAATAATACCTTATAAAATAAATAGCAGTGTTTACAGTAAAGCAATTATTTTTAAATTAAAAAATACATTGTTGCCATATTGCTAAATAATTCTTAGAATAATACCTTATAAAATAGGATATTTAATTATAAACTCAACATGTATTTTGGTACGTGTTCGTAATTTATCTCCTAAAAATAAAATATAATCATTTAAATTTAACTTCTGGTGTAACAACTCACTTGGTTTTTCATATGCTGTTGCGTTTATATACGTTTTAACAGGTGTATCGATATTAACATATTCAATAATTCCACTTGTAATGGGAAACCTGTAGTAATCAAATTTTGTGCCATTTATAAAAAGATGTTTTGACAAACCCTTTTCGCAAACCAACATAATATTCATGTAGCCATACAAGTTGTTTTCGGGCTTATCCTTTACACCATCTTCTGTTTTAAGCTTTTTGCTAAATGATACGGATGAGTTAAATTACGTCCGAATTTGTCGAGAGTCATCTTGAAAATGATGTTATGTTACTAAATCAACTCTTTTTATTCAATAATATCGGCTTCCTTTAACTCTTCAATAATACTCATAATCTCATTTTGGTGGTTATTATTACCCACTTGCTTGCTAGCCATTAACAATCTTAATCTATCCACAAGCTCATTTGGATCATCCCAGTAAATATAATCAGTTTTATTATTGTTAAATATTTTATGTTGAGTATCAATTGGTAAACCATAGCCTTGAGGATTTTGTGCTCTTGTAATTCGCAACTCTTTATCGCGTTCTTTTTGTTTTCTTATTCGCTCCTCTTTTATACGTTCGAGTAATGGTTTAATTGTTAACATGTACTTGACACCTCTGTTGCCAACATGCTGTTCGTTTTC